>VDFB02329598.1:0-25806 GCA_007258455.2 Sequoia sempervirens | reverse complement strand
GTTTGTGATGTTTTTGGATGTTTTATGCTTTCTTTCATTTACTACAATTAAATATGCTGTGGGTTGGATTTTTAAATATTTAAAAGGTTTAAAAGAATACTGATTCACCCCCCTCTTCGTATTTTGGGTGTTCAACAAAAAGCTAATCAGGACACCCCTACAAAGACCCATTTTCCCAAGGGCGACCGAGTCCTCCTACAATGCTTGAAACCAACTTTTCAGGGTTGGTACATATCATTTTTCACTTCCTAGATCCACCTAAAAATTAGTACTTCCGTTAATCATTCCAAATTATTCCTTGTTCATTCTTATCCTTAAATTAGTTGTAGATCTTGGTCTGATTGGCTCACCTTCATGGTTGATAGTCAATCTATTCACCTTATCGATCTACATCCTAATGAAACTTGTACAAGGCCCTCTGCATCCTAGGTTCTTTGTATTTAGGACCTAGGACCCCTCTTTTCTATGTTTCGTCTTGGTGAACCCGATGTATTACAATTTTTTTTTTTTGAAATTGGAAGTCTTTCAAACCCTAGATCTAGGTTTTGCATTGCATTGTTTGCATTTCTCATTTAGGGTTTCATTTTTACATCATAAAAGCATAAAATGCAAAAAAAATTGCATCACATATTGCATCATAAGTTTCATTAGGGTTTATTTTAGTTTTAGATCATATTTAAATTCATTAAGTTGTTAAAAGTTTGAAATTGTTAATGGCATTTAGATTGCATCTTTCATTTAAGTCAAAAAAGTGATTTTTTTTGCATAGTTTTGTTTCAAAATTGCATCAAATAATTATTCTTGAAATTTTACATCTTCAAATCAATCAATTATTGAATATTAGATCTAAAAATTGTATTCAAAATGGTCTTTTATTGTTGCATATTTGCATTAGAATCACATTATCTTAAATTAAAAAACATTGCATTATTTGATTTCAAAATTGCATTGAAAACATCATTTTCAGGTTGTGGCATCTTAGAATAAGTCAATTATTGTATTTTGGATCTAAAATTTGCATTAAAAATTTTCTAAAGCATTTTTACCTTTATTGCACATTTTTATTTTGTTATTACCTTGTCCCAAATTGAGCAAAATCTAGAAAAATATCAGTTGTTCAACCTGTTTGCAAACAAGAAGAACAACATTAAACAACAACATAAAAATTAGTTTTTCAAATTTTTGAACCTCTGTCAGGGACTCAGATGCCCTTTGGAATCCTTGTTCTGCTAGGGGTGTCTTAGGAAAATTCTGGATAGGTTTCTGTCTTTACATTATCAGTCTATTTCTTCTTGCAACTGTCTGATTTGAAATTCTCAAAAAATGATATGGCATGTGCAAGAAAGGTGTCATTTTCCTTGATTTGTTGCAAATTTGGGAAAACAAATTGCATTGTAGTGTTGAAAATCATCAGATGTTTACATTTTCTGAAGCATTGCATAATTTAGGTAGATTAGTTTTCATTTTTGCACAAATTCAAAACCCTAAGTTGTTACAACACATTGTGAATCCATAAGACAAGTAGAGGCATGTTTCCTTTTCAAACATATGGTTTTCATAGGGTATCATATGACTTGTATGATTGTAATCTCTCTACCTATGAGAATTTTCTAAGGAAATGAAATGAAAAAATTGACAAGCATGTTAGTTACTCTCCCAATATCTCTCCCATTTATGAGAATGTTTTGGTGCAAGAGGATGTAATCAAGGGTAATCATGACAACCATAATTGTTCTTCTCCTGATACCTCTCCTACTTGTGAAGAAGGTACCTTGGTGTTAGAAGACCCAATCATTAAATTTCATGAGAATCTTGGTTGTACCTCTCCCAATACTTCTACCACTTGGGAAGATATAATGACACAAGAAGATGAAATCATTGACACATTTCTTAATATCACTTTACCTAGTCTTCATTCAACTCTTAACATCTCTCTTACTTTTGAGAGTGTCTTAGTGCAAGAGGATGCAATCATTGACAATCATGACAATCATATTTGTTCTTTTCTTGATACCTCTCCTACTTGTGATGAAGGTATTTTGGTGTTAGAAGACCCAATCATTGAGCATCATGAGAATCTTGTTTGTTTCTCTTTCCCCATCTCTCCTACTTGGGAAGATATTGTTGAGCATGAGAATGAAATCATTGATATATTTTCAAAAGATAGTTGTTGAACAAGACAATTGAGAGGGGAGGGGGGTGAATCAGTTGTCACAAATTTAAACCTTAATTCATTCACTAGAACTAATCCTTAACACTATTTAAATGATTAAACATTAAGTGCAAGTGAAGAAATTGAAAACCATCACACAAGCACAACAATACCAAATTTACGTGGAAAAACCAATAAGGGAAAAACCACGGAGAGGATTAACTCACACTATAGAGAATATCAAAATATGATTACAAAAGGCTCATTTCATGAGAAACAAATCTCACTACCAAAACAAGGACTCGCTTTCCAAGAGGGCTACAACTCGGAGGGTTCACTACCATAGAGATACAAAGAATATAAAAGAGAAGACAATATCAATGCAACAAAGAAATCCGCCAAAAATTTCTCAATCACTTGCAGACATGCATGAATGATAGAATACACCTTCAACTCACTGCATCCGAAAAAATCAACATTTAGGCTTAGAATTGATCTTCCACACTCGCATCACGCAAAATCACCGATTAGCATCAATCTCACATCTATCTACTCTATTTCTTTGGAGTTATCTCTCTTTTTGCTTGCACCATTTTACTACTAACTCATTATGCATTTATACCATCTTCAACTTTGAAACATATCCAAAGTCATCCATCCAACATTAAATTCAAATTAGGTCAGCGCCAAAAAATCCTAGGGTGGAATTAGAATGAGGGAAACCCAAACACGCACTTGATAAGGACCCAAATAGATCCAACACACTTCATCAAATCTGAAGATAGTGTTCAACACAAGGTCGACCAAACTAGTGTAAAACATAGAATAATTAAGCACAAACCTTCCAAATACCAAAATTATCTTCAATACAATCAAAACAACTCAACTCTAGAACTGCAAGTCATAAGACTTTACCAAAGAGAAAATTGGACCAACAACATTTCTCTCAGACCTCAACCAGAAACACAAAAAACCACAATTCACAACTACTGAACACAACTCACACTATACAATGAATCAACAACCAAAAATATGGATATAGTAGTTTCCAACAACCATGATCAACATATCTGAACCACACAAACATAGGAGAAAAACCCAAAGCAACCAATGAATTCCTGTAACCTTTCTTCCATACAATTTACTCAATATCTTTGACATGAGTAGCCAATAACCTATAATCATGACATTAATGACAACAACAACCAATTGGACTAGTTAACATCAATGACAAAACCATCATTCTTTCCATTCTGCAAAAAATATCCCTCTTTTCATTGATGGCAACACATGATGTGAAAAACCATCAAAGATAACATACTAGCTCTTAATACACTTCTCAAGATTTTTCTTCTGTTTCTTCCCTTAGAAGATAATCTTTTTCACATTAGTTTTCCTTCTTTCACATTCTTTCCAAACATAGACATTTCCTTTCTTTGTTTGATTAATTTGTATCCCAAGAAAAAAATTCATCTTTCCAAACATAGACATTTCAAATTCTTTTTGCATCTCTTCCACAAACATCTTACACATAGTTTAATTTCCTCCAAAAATAATGTCATCAACATATACATATACAATAAATATTTTGTCATTTTCAATCTTAAAGTATAAATTATTATCTGTCGTACCTTTGTTGAAACCTTGCTGAATCAAATACCTATATAACCTTACATACCAAGCTCTAGGGGCTTGCTTCAATCCATTTAAATATTTCTTCAATATGCACACCATATCTGGTTGATCTGACAACTTAAATCCTTCCAATTGTTTCATGTAGACCTCTTCTTCTAGTTCACCATTCAAAAATGTAGACTTAAAGTCCATCTGATAGACCTTGATATTTATGAGTAACAAATGCTAAGAACATCCTTATAGCTTCCATTCTTGCCACCGGAGAAAATGTCTCCTGAAAATATAACCCTTCTACTTGTGTGTAACCTTTACACACAAGCCTTGCTTTGTTTCTAACCACTTCTCCATTCGCATTCAACTTATTTCTGAATACCCACTTTGATCCAATAATATTTTTATTTTCCATCTTGGGACCAATTTCCAAGATTGATTCTTATCAATTTGCATAAGTTCTTTCATGGCTTCCATCCAATGTTCATCTTTACATGCTTCACTTACAATCTTCAGTTCAATTTTAGAAAATAAGCACATATTTACTTTAGTAGTAGCTCTGCTTCTTGTCAATATACCTTTTGTCTTATCTCCAATGATCCGACTTTTTGAATGATTCTTGTACACATATCTAGGTGTCTTAGGGGAAACCACTAGAGCTTCTTATTCTCTTTCATTCTGTTCATTCTACTTCTCTTTCTCATCCTTTTCACGTTCTTCCAAAATTTCTTCAATTCTTACAGAATCGGGTTCATCAAATACATATCCATCAATATCAATTGAATTCTTCATTGTTTCATCAACCTTGACATTTTCACTTTCTACAATATTTCTTAGTATTTTATTGAAACATATGTATACTTTAATTTTAGTAGAATATCCAAGAAAAATGCCTTCGTCACTTCTTGCATCAAACTTTCCTAAAGTTTCTTCATCTCTTCTGATGTAACATTTGCTTCCAAACACCTTGAAATAATTAACAGTAGGAATTCTTCCATACCATATCTCATAGGGGGTCTTTGTATTGTTTTCTCTTTCTTGAACTCAATTGAATACATAAACAATAGTATGAATAGATTCGCTCCAATAAACTTCTGATAAACCAACCTTAGTTAATCATTGATCTAGCGACCTCTTGAACTGTTATGTTCTTTCTTTCAACAACTCCATTTTGTTTGAGATTTCTTGGAGAAAATATCTGTCTCTTTATTCCATGCACTTCACAAAACATATTAAACTCATGGGAGGTGAATTCTCCACCTCTATAAGATCTTAAGCTTTTTATCCTCAAATTCACTTCATTTTCAACCATAGATTTGAATGTCTTAAATCTATCTAATTCATCTGATTTCTCTCTAAGAAATGTAACCCATGTATATCTATAATAATCATCAATCAAAATCATAAAGTACCTTTCACCTTGTAGACTTATCACTCTTGTAGAACCATAGAGATCTGTACAAATCAAATCTAGTAGTCTAGTAGTATATTGTTCCTTCGATCTGTAATGACTTCTTGCTTGCTTTCCAAACTAACCATTCCTGCAAATAGCATTAACATGATTTGTAATCCTCGATAAGTATCTCATAGCTTGAACTACACTAATCCTCACCAAGTTATCAAAATTCATGTGACAAATTATTCGATGCCACAACAACTGTCATTAATCCAAGTCATAAAGCATCATCCATCAACACCTTTAAGTTGATAGATATTTCCTTCAAATTTCTTTCCTACAACAATCACTATTTCAGATCCTTTTCAGATCTCACTTCTCTCATCCTTAAAATCAAGATCATATCCCTTACTACACATCTGTCTAACACTCAAAATATTATGCCTTAAACCCTTAACATAGTAGACATCATTAGTATTATGCTTGCCATTAAAAATTACTGAACCTATCCCACAAATTTTAGCACTAGTATCATCTCCAAACATAACCAAGCCTCCATCATATTTATCAAGTTTAACAAATTTACTCTTATCACTAGTCATGTGATGTGAACAACCATGCTGAAAAAAACCCAATAGTTCTTTTCTTGTTTAGGATGTAGGGTAGAGATAACAATACCTTCATTTTTCTCTTTCTCTAGAGGGACTTCCTTTACATGTTTTTCAGAATTAGCAGAAGTAGGTTCATCCTTTATAGCCAAGAACAAGCATTAATTTTCATCAGGATCCTCATATTCAAAATCCTCATTGGATATACTAGCATTTTTATTCACATAATATGCTATGTTGATCTTCTTACCTTTCTTTTCTTTCTCATATCTTTGTTTATTCCTCTTAGCTCTTTTTGGACACTTTGCAACATAATGACCTATTTCTCCACAACTAAAGAATTTAAAGGGTAACTTACCTTCATACTTGTCAGAGCCTTTCCTCATCCTTCTCACAAAGTTAGCTTCTATTTCATCAAGATTTTCTTCATCTAGATCTTCAGCTTTTGTAGCCTTAAAAGTAGTCTCTGATTTGCATCCATTCCTCAAATTTGACTTCCTCATCTCATAAGATGTCAAAGATCCCAACAATAGATCTTTAGTGTAGGTCTTATAATCTATACTCTATTCAATAACACACACCTTCTCACTGTAAGCATCAGGGAGAGTTCTAAGAATCTTCTTTACAATTCCAGTTTCTTCTATAGTAGCACCAAGTCCTCACATTTTGACTACTATCTCATCCAATCTTTGTACATATGTAACAACTCAAACTGTGTTTCCATATTCTACAATTTTTCCTCTTTGACTCTTTCATCACCTTCACGTGCCCTTTCCAAAGCATCCCAAACTTCCTTAGCAATCTTCAGATTTTGAACCTTAATCAACTTGGAATGTACCAAACTGTTCTTCAAAATGTACTTTTCTTTATTGTTTGTTTCATGTGCTTTCATCTCATTAGCTGTACTTGGACCATTAGCAAGAGGAGTGCAAGGATTATTGTAAACTTTCTCCATATTATATCCATAATACTCTAGATACTCTTCCATCAGTATTTTCTAGATAGCATAATTAGTTCCATCAAACCTCAGATAATCATAAGTCACTTTTCCAGCCATCCCAAACCTTCCTTAAGCGGTTAAGCTCTTCACTAAGGAACCAAGCTATGATGCCAATTTTTGAACAAGACAACTGAGAGGGGGGGTGAATTAGTTATCACAAATTTAAACCTTTATTCATTCACCAAAACTAATCCTTAACACTGTTTAAATGATTAAACATTAAGTGCAAGTGTAGAAACTGAAAACCATCATACAAACACAACACCAGATTTACATGGAAAACCTAATAAGGGAAAAACCATGGTGAGGATTAACTCACACTATAGAGAGTATCAAAATCGATTACAAAAGGCTCACTACCTGAGAAACAAGGCTCACTTCCAAAACAAGGACTCACTGTCCAATAGGGCTACAAACCAGAGGGCTCACTAATATCACAGAGATACAAAGAATATAGAAGAAATATGCTATAGAGAGAATAAAATATCAATGCAATAGAGAAATACACCCCAAATAACTCAATTACTTGCAAAAATGCATGAATGATAGAGTACACCTTTAGCTCATTTCATCTAGAAACTCAACATTTAGGCTTAGCATTGATCTTCCACACTCACATCACACACACTCACTGATTTGCATCAATATCACATCTATCTGCTCTATTTATTTGCACTTATCTCTCTTTTCGCTTGCACCATTTCACCACTAACACATTCTGCATTTTTACCATCTTCAACTTTGAAACATATCCAAAGTCAACCATCCAACATTAAAATCACATTAGATTGACACCAAAAAATCCTAGGGTGGAATTAGAATGAGGGCGACCCAAACACATGCTTGATAAGGACCCAAATAGATCCAACATGCTTCATCAACTCTGAAGATAGTGCTCAACACAAGGTCAACTGAACTAGTGCACAACACATAGAACAATTAAGAATGAACCTTCTTGTGGTTGTTGATTTCTACAAATGGTTAAACCTTAAAACATATATTAGCATATTCAGTTTAAAGCAAAGCAAAACCTCAACATCCATATGAAATGAGTCAACATGATTTAATGATGCAATCAAAACAACAAAAATGATTAAATAAACTAGATGAAAGCATACAATAAATCATGAAGTAATAAGCATTCCATAGTGGATTGGTGCTATTGTTGAAAATAGCCCTTTCCAAATCCTTGATAGATAAGCTAGTGATGAAATTGCTATGAAGATGGAGATGATAAATGGACAAAATCAGTTCTCAAGGAGAGTGACTTTGCAAGAGATTATGGAGGATTTGCTAAAGAATGAGGCCTCTATTTAAATATTTTCAAATGCTAAGAGTTCCAAACATGGAGGATGTGGGACTAAATGTAGACCAATGAAAGAAGGCCACTTGTCAACTTGTGATAGGCTGAAGGTTGTGCAAGATTTGGGAAGTGTGCCCAAGAGAGGGAGTTTCAAATTCAACTTTGTGCAATGAATGTTGAGTTTGATCTTTGGAAGGGGACATGTAAGAGCCATGTAAGAGCTCATAAATGACTTGTTGGATGTACATTTCAACTTGCCTTTTGAATTCAAACCTGATGGAATATTTCTCATAGATGCCATGTTGAGTGAAAATACTGATTTAATAAATCAATAAATTGATTTATTGGTGCAAGTGGTAAAATCTAGAGAATGCAAGTGGTTAGGATTAGCATTTAATCATGGTTAGATTAGTTTAATGATGATTAGGTGAGTTTGACTTTCATGACTTAAATATTTGATTTATTTAAATCAGAAAAGGAGAAATATGAATTGGCTTTAATTAAATAGATGATTGATTTATTTAATTAAAGGGATGATGATAGGATCAAGTTTGATTTATTTGATTTAAGTTGATGACTTTAGGAGATTGATAAATAAACTTTATTTATTTGTTGAATGGAATATGATTATGCATGATGCTAATTTTGCGTGTCTACATTTTGCCCCTCTTTGAAGCAATGTACTTGTTGGCTTGGTTCAAAGAATAAACTTGTCGTGATCAAAATTTAAAAATTTTCTAATTTTTCGGATGCCCCAGTGGAAAGTACACTAGTACACTTCCAAATATCAAAATTATCTTCAATACAGTAAAAAAAACTCAACTCTAGAACCGCAAGTCATAAGAATTTACCAAAGAGAAATTTAGACCAACAAAATTTCTCCTGAATCTCAACCAAAAACACAAAAAACCATAGTTCACAACTGGTGAACACAACTCGCACTGTACAATGAATCAACAACCAAAAATTTGGATATAGTAGCTTCCAACAACCATGGTCAACATATCTGAACCAAACAAACATAGGAGAAAAACCCAGAGTAGCCAATGAACACCTGCAACCTTTCTTCAATACAATTTTCAATATCCTCAACATGAGTATCCAATAACCTATAATAATAACATTAATGACAATGACAACTAGTTGATAACCAACTAACCAGTTGAAATCAATGACAACACCATCATTCTTTCCATTCTTGCAACAATAGTAAGATGGACTACTTAGATGGACATGCTAAGGTCACCTTAGACCCCCCATGGATAGAAGATCATCAACAAGAAGTCAAATCTGTTGAGGTTATGAACGCACAACTAGCCATTAGATCTCCTTTGATTATCAAAACTTCTAAAACTCCTTTAATTATTGGACCTCCTAAAATTCTTTTTGGACCTCCTAAACCTCATGGCCATATCCAAAGCTTTGCAAAACAACTTAATATTAATCATGTGTTGTAACAACCAAGATATCACACAATTTCTCACACATATAACACTAGAAACAATAAGCAACCAAGAAAAAAAAAAGCCATTTCATCATCAATACCATTCCCACAACCTATTTTACCTAGTGGCCCTCATTTACCTCAACATAGTGGAAATGAGTATGACCTTGTACAACAAATTCACAACAATCCTGCTATGATATTCCTTTGGGATTTGATTCAAACATCACCTACTTACCATGGAATGCTTCAAAATTCTTTGTAGAAAGTTGTTTTCCCTACTAGTGTGCAACCAAATGATATGACAACTTTGATTGAGAATATGAACTCACCTAGTATAGACATTATCTTTCATCAAAGTGAATCACCTCCTTTAGAAACACAAAAAAATGATGCTTTGATGATATTGGCTGTTATTAACAAGGTTGGAATTAGGCGCACCCTTGTTGATAATGGTTTGGGGATTAATATTTGTAGTATAAAACTTTTGGATAGAATTAGGGTGGATAAGACTACAATTAAACCAATTGAGTTATTTGTTCATGGTTTTAACAATGTGGGAAAACAACCTCTTGATGTGATAACACTACCTATCTAGGTTGGTAATGTGACATTACAAACCCATATCCATGTCATGCTTCGTCATCTTTCATATAATATTCTCTTGGGGAGACCATGGATTCATGAGATGAATGGAGTGCCATCAACACTTCATCATTTAATGAAATACACTTACAAAAACAAGGTTTACATGATAAAAGTTGACACAAAGTCTGAAATTGTTTACAAACTAAAACATGAATGAAAAATGCTCTTAGAACATTGACACCAACTACAAAATTGGAACTTTTACAAGTTGAGGAAAAATATAAGTGTCTTTCATATGTGACAAAGTTATTGGATGACGATTGGGGTTCATTATATTTCACACCTATTTCCATGGTAGAAACTAAAAACACATAATCAAAATCAGGAAAAGAGAAAGAAGCAGCCATGATATCAACCCAATCTATCACTATGTCATCAAAAGAATTTGAGTCTACAACTTCTAGCAAAGAAGAAGAAAACAAAAATTACACATCTACATATGATGAACATGATCATGAAAATACACCTTCTTTAAAATAAATAGAAGCACTTTATGGAAGGGGCTATCAACTTTTGAAACAATGTGGCTTTAATGGAAAAGAAAGTGGTACAAGAGAATGAGGTATTTGTGTCCCCATAGAGTCTAACACACAAGAAAAAACAAGAGGTCTTGGTTATTTCCATTCAAAACCATCAAAAAATCCTTCACTTAGTTATAATAAATAGCATTAGTTTCCCCTCCTTACCATGTGGTAGTTGTAGTATCGTAACATACTCACTACTGTTGATGGTCAAAACAACACAACAATATTAAACAGAATATTACTATTCTATTTCTACGGAAAGAGAAAGATAACACATGGAGATCTAACTCCCAAGGTCCTGGTAATTGGTTCTCAATTATGCTGACTTCACTCAATGGTTGATATAACTGTAATGTTCAAGGGGCCTTTGCTGGTAACAAAGAACAAGAATGCATAACATCAAGTAGTCTATGTTTGGGGGGTTTTAAATAAAAGAAAAAGATGAAACAAAGCTTTAAATCAAAGAAACGTGAGTAAAATTCTTACACATCCAGACATGCATATTAATAATGAGTGTTTATTCCAACTAACCACAACTATAGCAAGATGCAATCCATAGAATAAACTATGCTACTGCATACATCCATAATGCTAATTCAGATACCATCAATAATCACCAAACTTACTTCAAACAAATCACCCACTCATCATCCAAAACACAGATCAAATGAATACAATAACAATTTAATTCACAGATAATCCAATGATATGATCTTGAATCCAGTTCCTTCTATTAACTTTCATCAAATAAGGAACAATTAAGCACAACAAAATCACTGGCGTATGGATTGATCATGTACCATTAACCTTATCAAAATGGATCCAAACTTTGAAAATCATGACATGAAAACATATGAAAACTGTAAAATAATCAAGCCTTTTTACTGAACTTTTTAAGAGTATCTTTCTAAAACATTGAAATCCTAGATCTAGTTTCTATCTTCTATCATCAGGTGGCTGATCTTTCTTCAATTAGCCGACCTTTACAAAGTAGATTCTAATAGTACATATAGGGTGCCACATGCATGAATTTCTCAATTATCAATCAAGATCCACAATTCATGGAGTCGGAATTGAACACAGAAGTGGACTAAAGAACCCTTTGTTTCAAGGCTCACTCCATTGTACAAAAAAGGAAATCTGATACTCCAAGAAGAAAATGAAACCCACGGATCAGACTCAGAGTAGAACTTATGTCAAAATCCACAAAAAGAGGAGAAGAGCAGATAGAGCATGGTGAAAAGAGTCAGTCACTTTTGCACTGAATGCTCAAGAATGTACTGTCAAAACTGGAGAACATCTATTGAAGAGTACCCAAATCCGGGCCATCCAACTAGTCACCTTCAAATTTGATTCTTTCAAATTCTGTAGAAACCAACTTTTGCATCTCCTTTAACTTGATTAGCTCTTTTCTAGCAGTTCTTACCTCCTCCCGGATATCCATAAACTAATCTAACAATAAACTCTCCCCATCATCTCCCTTTTGCATGATTTCTTCAAACCTACCCCTCCATCTCTCCCTTAGTTTATCCAAAGATAGGCCTTCTTTGTTTGAGGAATCCAAGTTGATTACAATGGCCACAATTGCCTCTAATTCGACCATCTTTTGGTTCAAGTCTTTACTCAATTCTCAGATTTCTTCTTGATGTCCATGCATAGCTCTTGACTTATATCTTATGATGCTCACAGTCTTCTCCACAAAATCTTCATTACCTTGCTCAAGAACTGAATATTCCAACAAAGTGGACTTGGGCATTTTGCTAATATCCTCAAGCCTTTTAACATATTCCTTGTATTCATTATCCTACAGATCCTTAGCCTACTGGTCTAGACCTTCTTCCAACTCAAGAGTAGCCTTATGAATCTTACAACCCTCAACAAGAACATTATCAACGTCCTGGTTGAGCTTATCCAACCATTTATCCATCATTCTTACCTTACCCTTCATTTGGACCAAATCATTTGCTTCCTTTTTGGTTAACAAAACTAGGGATTCAAGAAGAGAAACTTGTTGGGAAATGGGACTTGAGACATCCTTTAAAAACCTATGAAGCTGATCCACTTGTGTCTTAAGCTCATCCTTCCTTTGTTTATCCTTGATCATCCGGTTTTGGTTGAAGAAGCCACAATATCAATCAAACTCATATGTTGGTTTCTCGTAGGGTTTCCCAAATTTACTACCCCCAACTGATAATTAGTGATTTGCATATCATCATGGCTCTTCTTCATTATAGGTATGGCACATTTAGCAATGATCTCCCCATCATCAGTGAGCCTAGTGGAGTGAAGAACCCGGGCCTTCTTTTTAGGTTTCTCTTTCCCAATTTCTTTCATCATTTCTTCCCAATTCAACGGCTGTGGTTGGACAACTTGTTTCCTTTCCAAGTCTAGTTTTAGCCAAGTAGGAGCAATAGGAGTAGTGGCTGCCTGGGCTGAAGAAGAAGCAACAGTAGTGGAAGACAAAGGTTGTAACAATGTAGGCCCCAGTTGAGAATCAACCTCCTGCACATTTTGCTAATCACTTTGCTCCTTTTCCTGTGCTAACCTCTATGCTTCCTCTTTATCCTTTTTCTCTTGCACCCTTTTAGCCTCCAGCTCTTGCTTTAAGCATTCCTCTTCTATTTTCATCTTGTCTAACATTTCATCTCGCTGCTTTTTCAATTCTTCAACATAGTCCAATGCCTCCTTGGACTTCTTTTCATGTTCAACAATCTCAGTAGCCTCTCTTTCCCTTTTCAAACGCTCTTGCTCTTCCTTTTTCCTATAAGCCTCTTCTTGTGCTTTGAGCTTAGCTTCAATAGCTTCTTTTTCTCTTCTTTGTTGGGCCTTTTCTTCTTCAAGGTCATGAATTTTCTACTGCATTATCAACTTATCCCTCTCCTCTTGAATCTTGAGCTCCTGCTCCTTTTGTTGTTGCTGTTGAGCCAATTCATTAGCCTTGACCTTATCTTCCAACTCCTTCTGCTTAACTGCCAACTCAAATTGTGCCTTGGCCTCCTCCTCTTGTTGCTTAGCTGATGCCTCAGCTTGTGCCTTAGCATCAGCTTCTCTTTTTGCATCTTCAAAGAGTTCCCACTGATCTTCCTCAGTCAATATATGTTCAGTGCCTGCATCATCTGTCACATTCAAAGATGTTGATACATGATGCTCTTTATCAGAGGGAGTCTTTTCTGAATCTGTTTCTATATTATGTACCTCAATTTCATCCTCCATTCGCTTTAAAACCTCTGCTTCATCATGGAGGGCTCCCTTTGGTGATTCTTGGCCTAATTCTTGTGCATCAAAAGGCTGAGTAGATGCCTCTCCTGTTGCAGATGCAGAAGCACCCACCTCTGCAGTTGTTTCATCTTCCTGTACCTCTAGAAAATCTTGAGGAACCACTTCCTCTTCTTGTGCACTAGAAGGCATAAACTCTAAAGGTTCCTTAGGTGCCATCCTTCTCTTTACCCTTTTATATCCTTGGGTAGTACCTGCAGCCTTCCTCTTCTTAGATGATGTAGCCTCGGCCTGATTAGTCCTTAAACTCACCCATTGAATACTCCTGTCCAACACCGGTCTTGCAATCTGTTTTATGTCGATTGTCTCCTCAGCATTCCAATCTATTGGATCAAGATCTTTAGTACCAATTTTGCCTGCATCATATCCGGGATCCAAAACAATCCCATCATCAGACAATGTTTCTGGAATGTCTTCCTTTATCCCAAACTCAACCATAAGTGGGATAGGTATCCTTTCATAATTCTTCTTTCTAAGATCATACTCATCTTGCAAGTCCTCCCAAAAATCCTCCAATAGATTAAAATGCTTCTCAAAGACACTCAGAAGCAAAGCCCTCATCTTGTGTTTGGGGTCATAGTATTTCCTGGCCATGTACAAGCCCAACTTCAAATAAACTAACTCATCACAAATAGTCTTAGCTGCCTGAATGTGTGGACAACAAAAGGCCCCCAGCTTCATTGGAAACTTATGGCACCCAGTCTTGTGTTTGTTTCTAAACTGGAAATTCATAGCCAAGGCTTGATAAATAAACTCCATTAAAATGATCCTATCACCACAACATCTAGGTAGCAAATGAGGGTGACCATCAAAGCCTTCTAACCTAAAATAGGTGAATGTAGGGTATTGGATAAACCAATGCCCCCATTCATTAAAAAGAACATTTTTCCCTAAAAATGAAGATTTTTCCCTAAGAATGAAGATTGATTCACTTCTATCTTTGCTTGCTGATATACTCGACCATCTTAATAATGCGAAATATAAATAAAAATGATTGCTTTTGGTATGCGAATTTTTTTTCTTTTAGACTTTATATTGTTAATTATTTTTTAAAAATAGAATTATTTTATAATCTATGAAATCAATTGTGTGTTGATCATTTTTATAGATGTTATCTTTTTATACAAGTTTGAACTCTAGTAATTTTAGGAGCACATTATGCTTATCTTAATTTTCACAACCTATATTAAAATGACAATGCAGATAGATGAATTTTTTTCCCCTAAAAATGAAGATTAATTTTCACATGCCTTCCACACAATAGTTTTTTTGGTGCATTTTAGCAATAGGTATTTTTGGTGCCTTGGTTGGGTCATGTATGCATTTGGAGGGACTTTTAGGCAGTTGATTTTTGGCATAAAACATTGTGATTGCATGTTGGAGGGAAGTTTGGAAGTTTAATCAACAATTTGGTGTTTTAGCTCCCACGTTTTAAGGTTTTCCCTTGGTTTGCAAAGTAGAAAATCTGCTTAAAAAAGACTCCATCAATATTAAAGGATCATTGGCATTGATGCAATGACAAAGACGTCACTGATAAAGGATCATAGAGTGGTTTCTTTGTCATGAAGAACAACAGAGGTATCCATCCACCAAGGCACTATCATGAGGGCATGATGCATAGCAACCAAGAGACACTACTAGATAAAAGGAGGTTTTAAGACATTAATTTAAGACTAAATATTAGTCTTGTCTTAAATATATATTTTATATTTAAATTATATTTTTAATTTTCTAATTGTCTTAAATTAAGACAATAAGAAATATACTTTTTCTAAACTAATTTTTTTTATTTCCCTCCATTCATTTTCCCTCCTCATTCAACATGCATTTTCGTTTTCCCTCCGTGATGGCATTGAGCTAAATTTCAATAGTAGGCTGTGTGGGATTTTATGCGGCAGAAAAGCCACCAGTGGTGGTGTGAAGACTCCAAATTGTGCAAGGAGACCACTTGAAGTCAAGTCTTCTATTGAAGAAGCCCATGATCTGGAGGAGCCCGAGCCACATACGCTACCCATTACACTTTGCCCATTGTGTCCACATGCAATGAATCCACCTCCCACCATAGAATGAATTCGCTAGGTAGAGAGCCAAAAAGGTGATAGAGGTGAGCGCAAGAATGAATGGGTTTTGAGAATTCCAGTTGTTACTGAGGTTCAATCTTTTAACCATTTTTTATTTTAATAGAATGAAGTTTCATTCAGTTTAATTTGTATTCATGGTTCCAATATGTTTTTTGCATTCATTTGATATTGCAACTCAATAGTGATTGGTTTAGGTTTAGATTTTAGTCTAAATTCCTTGTAGGTGTTTCCTATGTGTAGCCTCTAACGACCTCAAAGCCCACAATCTGACCTGCAAATGCAGAACCCTATCTAAACCCACAATGAACCGAACCCAAACCTGAACCAAAACAAATTGTACTCAAATCCTAGGCCATAGGTGAGCTAATCGGTAAAACAAATTATTTGTGATTTTGGATAATTACTATACAAAATATTAATACTGTGTTAATTCTTGTATGTGTATAAATCTCTCTCTCTCTCCCTCGCTCTATAAATCTATAATATCTATGCATATATTCTATTAATAGGTTTACACACTATTTTGTACCCAGGGTTCCTGGAAAATTGACTTTCTTCATAATACTATATGTATTAATAACTATTCCCATAATGGTCCTTGTGCAAATCCACTTGCAGAAATCACGTGTGCAACCTATTATGATAGCATCTTGTTCCATCCACATTATACTGTTGATGAATTTTCAAAATACTAGGTGATTGTGTCCTAATGTGAAATAACATTGAATGAATAACAAAATAATGAAAACTTTAGAATGCAGAAACATACACAGATAATTACACCTTCTAATCCGTTTTCCATTCCTTTGAGAAACTTACAAGGCAACCTCCACAACTAATACAATTCACAGCTGCATGGAAATCAACATGTGCTATGTTGTTCTGGAATGCACATTACAACTTCAGTTTCATAGTCCTTAAAAAAACTTCTGAAGCCTTACATGTTTTCTATATTGGTCCTATCTTTATACTAATTCAGCTAAAAATTTGATCTTCCAAAAATCATCTCTATTTACAAAATGCATCCTTATCACTTATAAGGATGAGATGGAGGATAAGTCTAAATCACTAACGTTATCTACACTTTATTTAGAATTGTTTAGCTAAATAAAAGACTTTAACTTTAGTCATTCAAATTGAAATGCAAAATAGACTGATTTGAATCACTTGAGCTTTTGCCTGCACATTCACATTGAACCTATGTGGGAGTTCCTAGTTGAGCTAAAAACTCAACAACTACAACTGACCCGTTGTACATAATTCCCTAGTCCACATTATATCTCCTCTCTGTACGATGGATAACAATGGGGCTAACTAGGGCTTGATTGTGGTGGTCATTGGCTATCATAAATTGAAGATTTATTGGGAGGGGGGGGGAATAAAGTTTTATCCTTGTGAGCTTCTTTACTCCATAGGTTCACTTTTATGATTGTTGTCTTATCTACCACTTGATTTTCCTTATGTGAGTATGAAATATTTTGGACTATGCTTTGCATTTTTGAAGCCTTTGTGTGAATCAAAATGACAGTGTTGCCATTTGTATACAATTCCTTCTGGTTACGTAGTGCTTTCTCCTTAGCTATAGTATTTGTTGTTTTACCTGAATAAATTACATACACCAGTTGGAGCTGATTGTTATTGTCCCTGCACTCATCCTTAAGCAAGTCCTGGGTTTTTAGTGCAACACCATTAAAATTTATTTTAGCAACACTTTTATGGTTTCCAAATTGAGGGTTTACAGCTTTACCCTTGTTAACTCCATTAACCAGGATAGTTATGCTAATTTTCATGATTATAAAACACATCAAACAAGCTACCTTGAGACAAAGACACATTTTATTATCTTTGCTAAACAAGCTTGGGTACATATCAAAATGTTCCTTTTCCATATAATTCAAATGATTTGAGCAACTTCCAAAAATCTAAGCCATAAAATATCCAAGCAGACACCTAAAAGTAAAGCAAGTTTTGTCAGTAAAGAGAATATGGATCTGGAAGGAAGACCTACGTCTATTTTCATCTCCAAAGTTACTTGGCCCTAAGGTTGGTAGGAATGTTCAGGCCAATAATAAAGGTTTCCAGTAGCCTCACAATTTGTTCAAGGTCACCTTGTCTCTCCTGAAGATCTTTAGGGTTAGTTCCCATAATTGTTGAACTGTCAATCTGATAAATTCCCCTTTATGCCAATGAATCATGTTGCCACCCATTATTGTAAGAAGGAAACACTAATAATAATTTAGAGTTCAGAAGAAGTGCCAACTGTGGGTTTGTTTGCCAGTTCAAGAACTTTTAAATTGTTTGCCAATTCAAGAACTTTTAAATTATCATAAGTTCCTACTTCTGCATTTTTAGAAGGATTAAAGAGCCCAAGTTGCTTCACTCTTTGTATTATGCATTATTATTTTTGTAAAGTTATTGAATGGGCCTTTGATTGATTTTTAGCAATTGAAAATGATATTTTATCAATGATGAGTGGTTTAGCTTTGTGCAAAAAAGTCACGTAATTTATAATCTTAATTTTTGTACCAATTAACTTATCATTTTGTTATAAGTTCTCTTGTATGTGTTTGTTTGCACAAAATAATAAAAAATAGTTTTTAGAAAAAGGGAAAGCATGATTTTATGTGGAAATGTTTTGATTTGCATATATCCTATTTTGTCTTGAACTATCACTCTGTGGAAAATTCTCTAATGATTTGCTATATTTTCTTTTTGACAATAATATCATTGTTCTCATGCTTGGAAATTTATGAAATGCATTGTCTTGTTCAATAATGGTAACATCTAAAGCTGGTAAACGTCATGCTGCCATTGGTATTGATGCATTGAAGGAGTTATTCTTAATGAGGTAGATTTTCATTTATACTTATATTATGGATAAAATACTAAGGGAAATGCTTTCCTTTTTTGTTTAAGTACTAGTCCAACAAGTTCTAAGTGTATGTGCAAAGTAGATATTGACATATGCAACTAAAATATTTTAGTTGTAATAAATGATTTCGTTTCAATATCTTTCTTGCTTTAATTTCTTAATGGAATCAATAGTCATGGCATTCTATTCATCTTGCTTCTTTGAAGCTAACAATTGTCTTTTATAACGTTCTCTCCATGTATTTGTTGTATAAAGCTAGTGTTCTTCTCACTGACCCCAGAAAAAATTCCTGAGGCTAGATAAGAATTGTCTGTGAAATGCACCTGAAGAAATTACCTATATTTGGGTAGGGAAAGTGTTTTTAGTTATCTCTTTATCCTTACAACTTTTAAAAGGTATCCTTTTTTATATGAGGTGTTGGATAGTAAGAGGTGTTTGTTTGTATACATATATACATATGCATGCACGCACACACACATATCAAGAGTTCATCCCTGTCAGATGAATATTCACTGAGCTTGCTCTTAAGATTGGTAGGCTGTCATTCACACTAATACCGACTGAAGCTTGAGGGAAAAAGAGTAACCATGGCACTGATAAAAATCATCAGACCAATCATCAAAAAAAACCTTTGATTTGTTTGCAGCCCATTCTATGGTTTCCTAGGGGCATAACAAGGTTGACCAAAATCAACACATATTTGATGAACACTTTCTGTTTGAGTCTCCCATTCCTAGCTGGGATATGGATTGATATGCTTAGAAAGAGCTTTAACCAGAGTGTTCTATGCCATATTAAGGAAATTAATTGGCTTTCAACCACCAATGTATCTTTCTAGGAGAAAATGAGCATGGGTTTTATTTGGCTAGCATTGGTTAAAGCCACAAATTGGGTAGTTCCAAAATATTTTTTTGTTCATTCATACAAAGTCTAATTAAGTTACTGGCCAGAGCTTCTTGTAGAATTCCACCAGTAATCCATGTAGGCTGGGTGATTTTCCATTTGATTTGTCGCTGTCTATAACTTTTTCTACTCTTGACACTTGAGAAATGAAAATCCTCTCAGGCTTTTCCTTGTATCAAGCAGCATCTAGTTTATTACAATTTAATTCCTTTTCAAACATATGGTGGATGCACACAGCTGAAGGACCAATGCCCCTACATGAAGCTGGTGCAAGTTAAGTCGTGGTGTGCTGGATGGTGAAGTTGATGGATCTAACAAAGAATGTCCTGAAAGTTTGTCACCAAAGAAAGAAATTCCATGATTAACCAAAGTGTTCCAGGACTGAATGGTGTTGGTATGAGAAAAAGAGACAAGTTCACCAAGAAGTGTGACAAAATTTTGCACCACATTCTGATATTCCTCTTCAAAAAGAGTAGTTAACTACATGAGAAAGTGGCTGAGGCTGATGGGATTATGACAAAATTGTTGAGAATATAGAAATGCTTCAAGCGAGGATGTGTATCGGGGACGGGGACGGGGACAGGAGGGAGGCCAATTTTTAGTGGGCGGCAGGGAACAACTATTAAAAAATAGGGAAAATTTTAAAAATATAGAATTTTTTTAAATATTCATATAATAAAAGGAGATGTATCAGGCCTAGAGGTATCACATAAAATAGATGCAACCTGAGCTTTTTCCTAAACACAATGTCGTGTGTGTGTGCACATATGAGTATGAAATAATCAGACTTGTTAGAAAACAAATTGAAGATTACATATACAAACACAAAAAGGTGAGTACCATCCCAATAAGAAAAATGTGTGATTTTATAGGTATATGACATGGTCCATATGTTTTTGGTATTTATTATGTTGGTGTTCGTTCAAACAATATAAAAACACAAAAATATGCTGGTGTGTTCACCCATATGTTAGAAACAGTTGTTTGTTGTTTGCCTAATTAATTAATAATTTCCAACACAAAATTGCACTTAACCCTCTTATGGGCACAAAATCTAGGCCTTATATGTACAGACCATCCTCATGAACAATAATTTCCTTTATGTTGATCCAATCCACTAAGAAGTCCTTAGGGGTTCAACAAGACTCATGTTATGACAAATAACCTGCCTCATTCATTGGCAACCTGTCACAGCTATAGCACTCGAACATAAAAATGTGTAAAAGTTTAAATAACCCCCCTGATTCTATTGGCAACCTATCAAAGTTGCAGCACTTGAACATAGAAGACTGTAGAAGTTTAAATAACCTTCCTTATTCCATTGGCAACCTGTCACATCTGTAGCACTTGAAAATAGAAAGTTGCAGAGGTTTAAATAACCTCCCCAATTCCATTGTCAACCTCTCACAGCTGCAACACTTGAATATAATAGGAAATTTTAAAGGTTTAAATAACCTCCTTGATTTGTTGACAATCTATCACAACTACAACACTTAAAAATAAAATATTGTCACAGTTTAAATAACCTCCTTGATTTCATTAGCAACCTATCATAGCTGCAACACAACACTTGAACATAGAAGGGTGTGGACATTTAAATAAGCTCCTTGATTAAATAACCTCCTTGATTCCATTAGCAACTTGTCATAGCTACAACACTTGAACATAGAAGGGTGTGGATGTTTAAATAAGCTCCCTGATTCGTTTGGAAACCTGTCACAACTGCAATACTTGAACATAGAAGGGTGTGGACATTTAAATAAGCTCCTTGATTCCATTGGCAACCTGTCATAGCGCAACACTTGAACATGGTAGGGTGTATACTGTATAGATTTAAATAGCCTCCCTGATTCATTGGCAACTTGTCATAGCTGCAACACTTGAACATAGAAGGGTGTAAGAGTTTAAATAACCTCCTTGATTCCATTGAAAATAGAATGTTAGGATGTGTTCTAGAGTGCTTCATTAATTCAAAATTTTTGAGAGGTTCCTTGCATATATCCAAACCCATACCCATACTCAATGAAAAAATTTTCATACCTAAACCCCATACCCATAGATATCCCAATATCTATCCCTGTACCATAACCAGCAACTTAGATTTTAAGTGCTTTGCAGGGTCAATTTTTCAATGGTAATGAGTGAATTCAGTTAGGAGTTTGCCATGTCTGCCTAAAATTTCTACAAAGCAACAATCCAACCCTGTTGTGTTTCAAGATACATTGCCAAATGTCATTGATTACAACAGCAACAAGTTTAACAAATTTTAATTCCAGAAGAGCTTTGGAAAACTTAGCCCAATTTAACCCAGTAAGGATATAAAAATTAGCATGACAATGTTTAAGTTTATCTAAGCCAACATCACTACCATCATTGTTCATAGGAATTTCTGTTTAAGTAATGCTGGTGAAAGCTAAGTTGAATCTTCTTGTTTCTTACAATACTATCATGTGTTCTAGAAGAATAATTTTCTATTTTACTCTATTTCCTCTATGCATTAGTATTTAGAAGAATTTTCCTTTTCACCTCCCACCTGTCATAACTGAAATATGTTTTTTTTTTTTGGCTGAGTAGTGACAGGGAAGTATTTAGCAAATATTATTTTTGTGGGATAACACCTTAGTGTAGACACCTCAAAAATAGAGGAAGCAAATATGACATCCTGTTGCAAATAGAGACAGTAGCATAGGACTTGAAAGCTAGTTACATGATTTACTTTGATACATTGTAACAAGAAAGACAAAATAATCATTAAAAACTAATCAGGGAAGATGGTTTGATCTTTATCTTTCAGAAGATGCATATTTATAAAATCACATTGCTAAGTTACTTAGACAATTTTGAAGAGGTGTATAAATCTAAGCAGTGATGATGATAAAAGACAAGGAATAGATGCCATTTTATGAATGGTTAGAGATGCACAATATGCAAAATTGTAAGAGGAAATAAAAATAGAGGGATTCTTGAAGCTGGGGAAATTCCCCTATATTGGTTTTCCATTTATAATTACACTTCACATGCTGGGGATTTATGGGAGATTCTATTGAAAATTGTTTAAATAATCTATTGTATAAATAGCTAAAACAATTTAGCTTTGTATTCAAGGCATAAACCCTTTGTACAATCATTATTTAATAATTTATTAATTTATTAAAGATAATTTCCATCCATCTTGTTCCTTCATATAGAGCATTGAGAGAAGTGAGGTTACCTAGAAGTGAATCAATTGGAGCATGAAGATGGTGATTATGTTTGTTGAAATGTGAACTAGTTAGATTTTACAAGAAATCAACTTAAGCAACATAGTTCCAAGTTTCATAATTTAGTATCATCATTACATTTTGATTTTAAAGTTTGAAGTATTTTAGGAATTCATAATGCAATGAACATTTGCAATGCTACCATGATTTCATATTATGGTAACCTGAATCTGGCTTTATTCTCTTTAGATTCCACCTTGCTTATCTTTCCATCATGTTGGAAATGTATACTACTAAAAATGAACTGTATAACTATTACTTGTTAGTGCCAGCTTTGCACATATATTAAATTTCATGATAAATTCACAAGCGAAGAATGGATGGTCAGATTTGAGAAGATGCAATTATATTTGTTAATTCAAACAATTGGTAAATCAGCAAGTGTTAAGAAATTTATGTTTGCATATACTTGTTTTTTTCTCATTGACTTTGTTTTAAAATGCAGGATGAGTTGCATCTTTATAGATCTAGTGATTTGCAGTTGTGATGTAACCATTTTGTTGTTGGCTATTTAGGGGCATAAAGAATGGGTTACATAAGTGAATTTTCTAGGGATGGTTGAGCATAGAAATCTGGTGAAATTGGTTGGTTATTGTGCTGAAGATGATGAAAGAGGCATTTAGCGTCTCTTGGTCTAGGAGTTTATGTCGAATAAAAGCCTTGAGGATCATCTACTGAGTCGGTCTCTCCTAGTTCTTCCTTGTTTGGTGAGATTACAAATTGCTCTAGAGGCAACATGTGTCTTAGCTTACCTACATGAGGAAATGGATTTCCAGGTTTTCCCTTTTATGCATCATAACTCATAGTTGATTGTCTATTGCAATCGATAAAGTATTGATATCTAGTTGGTTAAAATTTAATTCTTTTGATGTTTTTACTTATAATGTCTAGTAGTTGTTGTTAAGCTTTAGTAGGCATACTGCTACACTTTCTTGAGTTGGAGAGACTAGTTAACTCCTTAGTGGAACAACTGTAGTAAGTATTATGAACAACATATTAGCTAATTTCGGTTCTGCATAAAATTAAATGCAAATAAGAGAATGTTAGTTTGGAATTTGTTCTTTATATTTGTTTTTAGGTTTGCAATGACTAGACGAAAGAGAGTGGCTTGTAACTCACCATGGACTTCATTAACTATGTGAGAAGATCTTCCAGATTCACATATAGTCCAATAAAATATATTTTGAAGAAGGAACTTGAAAATAGGATCTTTGAATATTACAGGATTAGACAAAAATATTTTTGGGTTCTATTCCTGAGCATTGAATCTGACATAATTAGATCAAACTTTTCGTGAATTACATTCCTATCTTCTGAAGTATATAGTCTCTGCAAATATCTTGATTACAATTTTTTGAGCAGACTTGGAACACATGGGAAACATTGGAAAGCTACTATGAATTTTAGTTATCCTTTCCAGATAATGGGAGAATAGGAATTTTTAGATAAATGCCATTTTTATTTAGAGATGGATAGGAATTTTGTAAGGGAAACTACAGTGGTATGTTAATCTAAGTTGCGGCTTGAATTGATGGGAATTTTAGGAAGTCACCATTATTTCTATTGGTTATAAATCACTTATAGCTACTTTTATTTTCTATGCTTTTTTGGTCAGCATTATCCATACTTGAATTGACTGCAATGGGTGAAATTATTTAAGCACATTCAAACTTGCACAATGTTTGCAAGTACATGCAAATTATTATCGAGATCTGATGAAGGGGGATGACCATGAAGTATGAAATGATGCGATAATGCAAGGGTTAGAAGCTTTGTTGCCATGGCCATTGGGCATTGCTATTGTTATAGGCTTTTCACATGGGAGCACAAAACTAAAGAGACTTCAAGAAAAAATTTCCAGGCAGGGTCACAAAGACTTGCACTTAGTGTGCATTTCGTGTTTGAGCACTTTGGTGTCATTTAGTCATTTTTTTTTGTAAAAGATCATTCAATTTGTGATTCAACTTTACATGAAAGCCAAAGATATGAGTAGATAGTTGTTATCATAGCTATTGTTTATATTTTTTGTTTTATGGTGATAAAATTTCAATCATGATAATAATGTCTACATAATTGGAAAGCAAGTGGTTGAAAATGTTCCATCACTTTGTCTTGAAGGCCAACCTTTATCTACTTATCAATATTTTGAGAATGCCAAAAATTAGCTGTTGAGGAGTTAAAGTTGCCAACATTTGAAGCTTCTGATTTAGAACAAGTGAGCATGCTCATTCCAATATTATTAGATTCTAAATAATTAGTTCTCTATACTTTTGTCTAATACTGTTGTTTCTTTCGGGGAGCTTGCAACTAGGTTCTACAACAAAAATCATAGGTTGTATTTTGGCTTTGAAATCTTACCATGAATGGCCATGAATTGAAGAAATTTGGAGGAAATGGTTCTTGGAAGTACACAAGCCTTTTGAAGTCCCCTATGCTTCTTAGAAATGCAGGATCCCCTCAATGTACCTCTTCTTGTATGGTTGCAAAGGCGTTTGAAAACCTGTCAAATCCAATAGATGGTAGCATGCAAAAGAATTGCAGTCAGTTGGATCTTTCAGGATGTGAAAAACCTAAATTTATAGATGCAGTGAAGGTTAAAGAAAGTGTTCCTAAGATAGGGCAGATTCAACAAGATGATTTTGAACATAGACTCACTGAAATCTCACACTGTAGAGGTCATATTCATGACCTATTTGTAATGAAGGGACTAAAC
>VDFB02329597.1:0-23411 GCA_007258455.2 Sequoia sempervirens | reverse complement strand
AAAGTTTTGTGCACTGGTAGAGTATTGAATTTTATAGGTTTAATCCCAGACCCGATGAAGAAAGTTAATCTTGGAGGTTTTGAAGAGTGCCAATAGTTTTATTTTCTATGCAAAGTACTTGCAACTCAGAGCCTGAAGTTTGAAGACTTTTGCTGAAGAAAAGTAAAAACATCTTTGACTTTGCCTAGAAAGTTCTGATGCCAATTGTCACTTGTCACGTGCTGCATTTTGATTTGTTTCTCTGACTCTCTTTGATGGGATTAAGTTCAAACTCTTTGGAGCCTTGTTTCTATAAAATTCCATTAGTTGCTTTATTATATATTTTAAGTTCAAAATTTGTGGATGTCAGAGAGTTAATTTTTTTTCAAGTTTTATTCTCTTTTCCTATTTTCTATTCCATTCCAAACTAAAACCTTGTATGTTTCTTTAGAAGTTAACAAATATCAGAGAAAATTTCAAAGCTATTTTTTGATATGAAATCTTATGTAGCTGATTGTTTGTTTTTATCAGACAAGACTGTGTGTTGCACTGTTAAGGGTGCATACTAACACTATCTAGTGGAAAACGATCCCCCTTTCTTTAAACTCTTGCATCATTCTATGTCTAGCTATAAAGCAATCTGGCGAAGTATAGAATGGTTTTCTTTAGTTTGGCTATTTCTTAAGGCATGCGTGGATAATACTTGGGAGAAATTTTATGTTTTAGTAAATTTTTTATGCTTTATTTTAGAATAGATGCTTTATATTCCAAAAAATGTTCCAAAATAATAAATACATGGAGTTTTATTATAAATATTATGATTCCATGAAATTTTTGAATGCTTAATGCTAAATCTACTTGAAGGTATGCAAGTTATTTGAGTTTATGAAATATTATTGTAAATCTTTTGATTTCATAAAAATTTTGAGTAAAAATTTGAATGATTAGACTTAGATTATATTTCTATCTTTCAGATACCAAAAAAATCTTAACAATAATTTACCCCTCGTGTTTAACAAAAAAATCACAATGAACCTTGAGTGAACCTAGTGCATCAAGACCTGACATAAATGAACCTCAAGATCAAGCTGAGTTTTCCTTTGATTTAGGTTTCTCGGTGGAGTCTTTCAAGAAAGGTAGGTTCCAACGATACTCTATGAGAATTTATCTACCTATTGGGGTGTGTGTGTGCAAAACATTTGCATCAACAACTTCCAGATCCATAAGACCAGAAACCACAACACGGAGAAATACAAAGCAAAATTATTTCTCGTTGATATAATTGCAACACAGTTCACACATTGGTGAACACAGCTTCTTCAGCCGAATGATCCAGAACCTAAAAAATTGGATATAACACCTCTGAACACATTTGATCCACATATCCAAACCACACATGAAGATCTTCAACCATGGAAAATTGCAAAGCTAAACATTGAACACTACTCTGCCACACTGGACACTCTTTAACACATTGTTTCATTTTATTCAAATTTTCTTAAAATCACTTGGAAACCAAATACCAAAAAATCAGCTCAACATCTACAACACCTTCTCAACCACACAAGAGGTTGAGAATCCACAAACATATGCTCATCAAA
This sequence comes from Sequoia sempervirens, assembly GCA_007258455.2. NCBI lineage: Eukaryota > Viridiplantae > Streptophyta > Pinopsida > Cupressales > Cupressaceae > Sequoia > Sequoia sempervirens. Next base: position 21,831 of record VDFB02329597.1, on the reverse strand, counting down.
GAAACACTAGAGGTTAACATCAATGATGCTACTAATGACAACATAATGCAAGAAATCAAAGCATCTCCATAGGTTGACATCAATGCAACAACAAAGATCTTTTGAAATCAATGAAAACACAAAATTATAACATAAATATCAGGTAACTTGGCCTCATTTAGAATTATACTAGCTATTTCTTTGACTATTTCATTCTTTCTCGCAACAACTCCATTCTGTTGTGGAGTCTTTGCTACAAAATATTGTCTTTCGATTCCATGCTTCTCACATTATTCTATGAATTCATTTGAAGTGAATTCTCCACCTCTATCAGATCTTAAGCATTTGATCCTTTTTCCAATCTCCTTCTCAACTATAACTCTAAAGATCTTGAATTTTTCAAATTCTTGAGACTTATCCTTCAAGAAGGTCACCCATGTCATTCTTGAATATTCATCTATCAACAACATGATGTACCTTTCTCCTTTCAATCTTTTTATTTATGTGGGGCCACAATGATAAGTATGTAGCAACTCCAGGCACTTTGTAGTTGCATATTCCTTTGTCTAAAATTTGACCCTTGTTTGCTTGCCTTGCTCACAATCCTTGCAAGTGGTGTTTGTAGGTTTGGTTATCTTAGGAATATTTCTAACAAGCTTCTTTGAGCTTTCTTTAACCAGATTATCAAAATTTAGATGGTCCATTGTCCTATGGCACAACCAACTTTCATAAACATGTCCTATAAGACAACTTTGACCATTCACTTCATTGAGATTATAGAGGTTGATTTCGGTCCTTTTACCTTCAACAACCAGTCTTCCTAATTTCCTTATCTTGCATCCTTTTGCATTAAATGTAACTTTGTAACAATTTTTGCACATTTGGCTGATACTTAGTAGATTATGCTTTAATCCCTCAATGCAATGCCCTCCAATCAATAGACTAATAAAATACAACTAATTAATTAGAAATAAGGGATAATCAATAAAACATAGTATCCATAGACAAATTACATATTTTTGGAATTCACTAAAATGATATAGATGTAAAAAATAAGTTTTGGAGTCTTCACTGCAAAACTGGACACAAGATTAAATGAAAGTTAGACATTTATGAGATGAAATAGATTTGCAAGGGAGTGAAGAAGAATTAATGTAATGAAAATAATACCCAAGGTGCAACAAGGAACTACCATTACTAAGTTTTCCATTACATTAAAGTGTGACAAAATGCTAACCAGATTCCACATTGATTATTAAAACAAAATTAATTAAGAAAGAACTATCGGTTAATCAATCACCAATATAAGCATTTATAAATATCATTTTAAAATTATTACATCAAATTTCCACCCTAAGTATAGAGTTTTAATCAAAGAAATCAATGAAATTCTATTTCAAGATGTGCGCAGGAAAAGTCCGCTGATAGATATCAGCATTTAAAAGCACAGATTTTAGCATTTAATTGTTAGAGAAGTCATGGAAACGTCGTAAAGCTCAGAGGGACAAGTTAATTACTAAAATGAGTTCATTTCTATTTCACACTACAATATTTTAATATCAAAGTAATGCATACCAATAATTTTTTGTGTAAACTGTTAAAATAAAGATTCAAACAGCTCCCTTCGGGTTCCTTTTGTAAATGTTTGTGTGCCGGCCTGTGCATCGCCAAGTTTATTCGGTTCTTCGACAAGTTTCGATCTTCCCCTTTGTGTATTTCTCACTTCACAACTTCGGATAGCGGCTCCCCTTTTGGGTACTGAAATGCTACGCTGGGCATCCACGTGTCTCGCCTACGGAGATTTTTATTTTCTGTTGCTTTGTATTCTCTTTGGGTTGCGAAAGCCTTCCACAAAGGCCATCACTCCTAAGATTGTCAGTGGGGCCCACATCTTGGTATGTGGTGGCCTATCGCAAACTTTTCTTGCAGGGATAAAATAAGCAGCTGCGGGCTGCGAAATGCTTCCGCGGCCTTCTTTATTTTTTGGTAGGCCCTACCTTCTGCCAAGTGGCAATTTTTCGCAGCCTTTTCAACACAGCAAGAGGAACACTGCTATCGGGCGAATGCTACCATGCATCTTCGCGACCATTCGTGCAGCCTCTTTGCCACTTCAAGAAAGACCTCAGCCCCTTGGACACATGTTGCTTCTTCGCAGTCTCTCGGCAGCGGTAGGAGGAATTCTCATTCGGGCCGCGATGTGCTGCCACGTGCTTTGCACTGATCATCGAAGCAAGCGATGGGCTGGCTGAGCAATATATTGTTATCGGGTGCTGCTCGTCTTGGTTCTCCAAGGTGGTGGATGGCACTTGTCGCCTCAATGCTTGGCTGGGACCTCTGCCATCATTACAAAGGGCGTGCCTACACCTAAATATCCAGATGCCACGTTTTAACTCGTGGCTATTGTAACGGCATGGGAAATCTTTGATTCTGGCATCATTGCAGGAGATTGGGAGATCTTTTCTGTTACAGCTTTCCAAAGCGGTGGGAGTTTTTCTCTCCAGCTATATATACTCTCTCCGTCAACGAGAGAGGAGTCCAAACATTCTGAAGAAAAAAGGTCCAAAAAGGAAATAGATCAAAGAGTTCTAAGAAAAAGGATACTAGTTATAGCAAAAGACACCAGGCCTCTCTTATATGTTTATTTTGCAAGAAACTTTTAGACTGTGCCAACTGTTCGGCCTTTTTGTTTTTCATGTATTGATTGAACTATAAACTGTGCTTTTTATTGTCTTAGGCATTTCATTTGACATGACTTCTATATATTGAATACAAGCTTGCTTATCTAAATCATGTCTAAATGACTCTTCTTAGTAGTAAGAATATATGCAATACTATTTTATGTCAATAAATAAATTGTTTATGCTATACATTTAAGTCTCCGACGTTATGGAACGTAATAACACCATTCAGGCCCTTAAATCTATGATTTATCGTGCCCATCAGCATATTTTGGCGCATCAGCTTAGATTAGACTTTGCTTCATTATATCTGCTTCCTTTTCTCTCTCCAAAAACATTATAGAAGAAGTCGGCTTCTTTAAAACCCGGAGGTCACTCAGTTTGGCGCAAAAGGGTCCCCCTTGAACTGAGTTTCCCATAAGGCACTGTTATCTTGTCAATTTTTGGCGTCAATAGTTTGACCTTTTTTTGGCACGCCCGGTGGGACCCGAACTAATGAAATTATCTTATAGAGGGGTGTATGAGCCATCAACCTGTAACTAGATCCCAGACTGCAAATAACCTAGGTTTACTAGTGCCTCTAGTAGGGACAGTCCAGGCCACAAATCAGTTAGTAACCGTTCCATTCCCACCACCCTTTCCTCTTACCATGTTGTCGGCTGCGAATAGAAATTATGTAGCATGGGATGCTAGAAGTCCCCTGGTAGCTCCGGTAGCGCCTGCTATTTGGGGCGCTATCTCGGTTTCGGCCCTGAAAGCTCTTCCCAAATTTGCCAGAGATAACACGAAAATGCCAGCAGAACATTTGCAGGATGTAGTGGATGTATATCTGGTACACAATATCATAGCGCAAAATGTAGCCCTAAGGCTCCTTGCTGCATCCTTCAAAGGAAAAGCTCTGGATTGGTACCGAACACTGACTCCTAACACCATTCGCACTTGGGATGACCTCAGAGATCCATTCTATGAAAGGTTCTCAAATGACGAAGATCGTTCTTTGTTATACTATCAGCTATCCATCATCAAACGAGCACCCCAGGAGGCTCTGACGAACTTCAATGCCTGATTTCACTCAAGTTGGCAGAGGATTCCTGTGACCATCCACCCAACTCCAGAACTGGCATTCATGTTCTATTTGAAGTCCATTAACCCCAACATTTCTATGATGATCAAGTCTTTGGGAGGAGCCACTTTACCAGATGCTTATGCTACCGCTATCAAGGCAGAGAATCATTTAATAGATTGCGGGAAATTGCCTCCTCGACCTATTGTGCCGATATTTCCCAAAATATCAAATGCAACACAAGAGGTTGCGCTGACCAGTGCACCAACAACTCCCCAGTCGATGTACTCATATGCAGCCGCTCCGAAAAGCTTTGCTTCCACATCGGTTTCTTCTAGGGATGAAATAGGCGACCTCAAGGAGATGTTGCAAACTATGGCGAATGACATAACAACTCTCAAGTGGAAGCAAGCAACGCCTCCACGGCCTGCATATCAAAACTATCAAGGTGGGCGACCTACTTATTAGCAAAATCAATATCAGAATGTGCCTCACACTAATCCAACCGTGGTGGCTACAAACCAAATAGTTCCAGTGCCTACGTTGCTGGCAGGTGCATTGCCAAGCTCAAGTAGAGAACTAACCGCGGGACAAAACAATCTTATCGATGACATCAATCCATGGTGCTTCCCTTGGAATGATGCACATATGCCCTAAAATTGTCCGCGTGGGAACTTACAACAGAAGGTGGTAGAACAACGCAATCAAGGTACTGCAGTAGAAAATGGAGAATACATATATGCCTCGGCAATGGAGAATGCGGTCCTTACCACGCAAATGCAAGGAATGTCCTTAGAGTAGGAGTCTGATATTGTGCCTGATCATGCGCTCTTCTCATGGATGGAAGATGAGGAAATGGTGTTTGCCAATAACACGTCCACAACCAAAATGCCACAGGTACACTCCAACTATAACACACGCTCAAAGAGGAGATTCATCAGCGAGCCTATTGTTTCACTTTCGGACAGCCCGCAAAACAAAGGAGTGTCCGATCAAATTTCCAGCATTTCGACCGTCTCTTCGCCTTCTCAACCACGGAAGGAGATTATTATAACAAAAGCAAAGGAGTAGAAATCTCCGAACTCCTCACCTTTTAATGTGGTGGAGCAATTGAAGAAATCATCCACTAATGTGTCTTTATGGGACATTCTAGCTATCCCAGAACAAAAAACTATGCTACAAAAGGCACTTCAACAAGAGATCAACTCAGCACCAACAGAGCCATCTGCCAAAATGGAGGTGGTTTATCAAATGCCACCAGCTAAGGTTCTTGCAGACAAAGCGAAGGAATCCCATACGCAAGGCGGAGGTAGGCCAAAACCTCAACCCTTCTTCTTGACCCTCATTATAGGGGAAAAGCTATTACACAACGCTATGATTGATTCTGGCGCTAGCGCAATGGTTATGCCAAAATTAATAGCCGAAGCCTTGGGGATCAGCTATGAACCTATAAAGAAGGGGGTGATGTAGCTAGATGGAAATAAAGTTGATACCGTGGGTGTCATCAAAGTGCTTCCATTAACTCTATTTTCCTGCCCAAGTATCACGGTCCCGCAAGATACAGTGATCATAGATGTTCCTCCTATGTTTGGTCTCTGTCTCTCTCGAGAATTTACTTCAAAGGTGGGTGGATATTTGTCTTTATATTGGTCACATCTAATACTTAGGACCAAGCATGGTGCGAAAATGAAGATAGAATCGGAGGCTCTACATTCCGAACACGTGGTGGATGAGGCCCTAATCAATTTTGAGGCTGCACATACCTCCATCACCAAGCAAGACATGTACAATGTCGAACTGCTAGAGAAGGAAAAGGTGAGCAGAGACCGAAATGATAAGGAAGATGCTCTGTTGAGTGAACATATAAACAATGATCCTTTTGGGAATTATCATGCTACCGGATTGGGCACATATGTGATTTATGATGAAGACCAGGTTCTTCCGAAGGTCATCAAAGAATCTGATGATAACCAAGAAAATGAGCTGTGGACGTTGTATTTTGACAGAGCAAGGAGCAAAGTTGGAGCTAGAGCCGGGCTATGTCTAATATCCCCACAGAATGAAAAGTTGTTGAGATCTTTCTGATTCCAATTCACCTGTTCAAATAACGAGGCTGAATATGAAGGGTTAGTCCAAGGCTTAAGCTTAGCGGAACGAATGGGTATCAAGCAATTGATTGTGTTCAGAGATTCTGAACTAATAGTTAACTAGGTTCAAGGAATCTTTGCAGCAAAGAATATCCACATGAGATCCTATCGACATCGAATCTGGGACCTAATGGAAAGCTTTGAAACTTTCAACATCCTGACCATTCCCCGAATGCAGAACGACGATGCGGATTGCATGGCGGTGATTGGCGCTCAGTTTGACCCTGTTTCTAACTTGCTTCGGAACAAATATTCAGTGCGAGTGCTTGTTCGACCAGCAATCCCCGACAATGATCATAGTTGGCAGGTCTTTGAGAGCGATGATCACATCGCTTCATTTATTCAACACTCAAGGGAATTTGCTAATCAACTTCAACCAAAGATCGCCGAGGCCTATGAAGGACAAATTATGCAGCTAAAGTCAAATAAGCTTCTGAAAGGATTGGTTACTCTAAAAAAAAAATTTGATTGTAATGACGCCCGAAATGATAAGTAGAAATTCATGGCAGACAAAAGTGATTATGAGAACCTTCAGGTCTCCGATGACAGGAATCTTCGGGTCAGAAAAGATGTCTCACAGTGAGATAAAGAAAGGCTTATCAGTTTCTATGAAAAATATGGAGTAGTGGCCTAGTCCTAAGATGATCTGGAGGGTTACGATCCTGGCATCATTCAACATACTATTGAGCTAACAGAAGGTGTAAAACCAGTCTGGCAGAAACAGCGGCCAGTTAACCCTAAAGTTGAAGCCTTGATGGCATAAGAGCTGACCAAACTCATCGAGTCACGTATTGTCTTCCCATTTAAACATAGTACATGGGTATCAAATCTGGTACCAGTCCGGAAGAAGAATGGTGATATCCGCTTATGCATGGACTTTCGAGACCTGAACAGAGCATCTCTGAAAGACCACTATCCATTGCCTTCTATGGAATCGATCCTCCAAACTGTTGCAGGATCTGAAATGTTCTCTCTACTCGATGGCTTCTCTGGCTATAACCAGATTCGAGTCAAAGAAGAAGATCAACACAAGACTACGTTCACCACTAAGTGGGGAACATTTGCATATGCTAAAATGCCTTTTGGTTTATCTAATGCAAGGGCAACTTTTCAGCGAACTATGGATGTCACATTTAGCGAACTTGTCAATAAGTTTATCCTAATCTATTTGGATGACCTTACTATGTTCTCTAAATCTAAAGATGATCATTTTGATCATTTGGAATTAGTTTTTCAAAAGTGCAAGGAGTTTTGGGGTTTCCCTAAATCCAAAAAAATGTGTATTCAGAGTACCTTAGGGCAAGTTGTTAGGGCATGTTGTATCTAAGGAAGGTATTTCGATTGACCCCGAACGAGTGAGGGCTATAAAGGAGCTTCCCCTTCTGGTAAATAAGAAAGGTGTCTAGTCTTTTCTGGGCAAAGTAAATTTCGTCAGCAAATTTATTTTTGATTTTGCAGGAATGATTAGGCCGATCACCCTAATGCTAAAAAAGGATCAAAATTTCAAGTGGACAATGGAAGCTCGAGAGGCATTTGAAAAGGTCAAAGAAGCGATCTCCACAGCCCTGGTGCTAATTAATCCAGATCAATGCAAAGATTTTATAATGTATGCTTTCAGTAGCAAGTCCAATGTCGCTACTGTTCTGATTCAAAAGGATAGTGAAGGAAAGGGAGAGCATCCAGTGGCGTTCTATTCCTGAACCCTAAAGGAATATGAGGCGAATTATAACTTCATCGAAAGACAGGCCTTCGCAATAGTAAAGGGACTTAAAAACATTTCATCTAATTTCCCACAATAAAATTATGGTATATGTCGCACATTCTAGTGTGCGGGAATACATCATGGAGGGAGAAATCACAGAAAAAAGGGCTAATTGGATTACAAAGATCCTAGAGTATGACATTGAGGTTAGGCCTACCAAGACTGTTAAAGGTAGAGGACTGTGTGAGTATATGGCACAGAAGGAGGGGGTACCTGCCAAAGAGGAACAGTTAAAGCTCGTCCTGATAAATGAAGCTGGATCGAGAGACGATTGGCTAATAGATAGAATGAACTTCATGCAAACCGAAAGGTATCTGCTAGGCCTTTCATCCCAAAAAAGAAGGTATTACCGGCTTCAAAATTACGGATATACGCTGATAGAAGGAGTCCTTTTCAAAAGAAATTTCAATGGTGTGCTCTTGCGATGCGTTACTTCAGGGGAGGCGCAGAGGATCCTCGACGCCTTTCACAATAGCGACAAGGGTGGATATTTCTTCGCTAAAACTATCGCCATCAAGGTCCTGCGAGTTGGATATTACTGGCCTACACTTTTCAATGATTCCTACTCTCTGGTAAGGGCTTGTAAAAAATGCCAGTTCTTCTCTGACAGAAGAAAGAATTCAGCGATGCCCCTCAAACCTATCATGGCAGATGAACCATTTGTGCAATGGGGCCTTGACATCATCAGAATGATCAACCTGGTTTCTAGTGCCAGACATAAGTGGATATTAATAGCTACAAACTACTTTACAAGGTGGGCGGAAGCTGTTCCCCTTAAGGAGGCAACATAAATAGAGATTGTAGACTTCCTCGAAACACTAGTGACAAGGTTTAGCCCTCCGAAGACAATCATTTCGGACAATGCTAGAGCATTTGTAGGTACAAAGGTATATCACTTTGCATTAAAAAAAATGGCATATTCAAAACCATCAAACTATTATCCACTGGGAATTTTGAAGCTTCAAAATTTAGGTCGATAAACAAAAGCTTAGTCCGAATTCTTAAAAAAGGTTGGCTCGTAACACCGTGAGTGGTGGCATAAAATCTCTAAAAAGCACTCTGGGCCAACCGCATAACCCCTAAGAAAGTCCTCAAGACTTTGCCCTATGAGCTGGTATATGGGAATGAGGCGCCATTACCTACCTCTATGGAGATCCCGGCGATACAGTTATTGAAATCTCTTGAGATAGAACAAAATGATGCCATGGAGGTTCGGCTCGCCGAACTACTAGAAATACAAGAAAAAAGAGAGAATTCCCTACAAGCAATGACAAGCCGTCAACAGGTGGTCAAACAATGGTTTGACAAGAAAGCCTCTGACCAAGGTCTAAAAAGTGGAGACTTAGTGCTAAAATATGATAGCAGGGCTGCAAAGCCAGGTCAGCACAGTAAGTTTGATAGCCTATGGGAAGGACCCTTCAAAATCATTCGGTGCATGCAACATAACGCTTTTGAAGTGGAAAATATGGAACAAGAGCCGTTGGGAATCCTAGTCAATGGGATTCATCTTAAGTTGTTCCATTAGGCATAAAAATCTACCTTGTACAGTTATAAATAACGCTTTTATTTTCTTTCTTATTTTTGGCCTGTTCTTTTGCTGAATCAATGGTCTTTCTACGCATGTGCTCATTATCATTGGTGGGTAAAACATCGGAGTTGCTTTACTCAAAATATACTCATAAATGGGGAAAAAGTATACAAAATTTGCAAACCCAAAAAGAAATAAACACAGAAACAAACAGGAGCATAGATTTTACTTAAAAAGAGAAGTATATATTTATATATATGTTCCTGGGTTACAAAATGGCTGAGATGCCGATTTTCAAAATGTACAAGTATTAGAGTATATATATATACGATAGCCTTTTATCAGGCTTATCTGGAGCAGGTGAGTTACATCATCAGGCAAGAAGGCAAGGGAGTTATCTAGTCAAAGGAACGGCTGGCAGCAACTGACGCATCCACTGCAGCGTCCGCCTCTTCCTTGTCCACGGGCTCCTCGGCAGCACTAGCAGCATCATTCAACACAGCCGTCATCGGTGGTGGATACACCAGGTCCCTGTAGTCCATATACCATTCTACGTCGTAGAAGGGTATTACATTGTAGCTCTGAAATAGGAAATGTAGGGCTTGAGTAACCCTTTGCAAGTGCTAGCCTCTGGTCTGCAGGCGGAATCCGCTGAGGAATGGCAGCCAAACAATGACAGCTTCTTCTTCAATAAAGCGACGCAAGTCGCTGGCTGTTGGTAGGCCTATCCCATACGCAGCATGTGTAACAACCTCGCCGAGCCCATTCAAGTACTTCTTCGGGAAGATTTATTTGACCAGCTTCAAGATAAGCGGCCGGGGAATGCAAATGTCTAGCATGGACGCTACAAAGTGCGAGCACATGTCGGTATTCACCCGATACTTATCTTCATATTCAACATAGTCCTTGCCTAGAACCCACTTAATGGCTACCAGAACCAGCGAGTGCTTGTTCTTCGTCATCCTCTTGAGCCTTCTAGTAGAGATCTCACCTACAAACGCCGTCTGTGATTTGAACAAGGTGAGACGAATGGGGGTATCCATTTTTCTTAACACTATTCCTAGGTCTACTAAGTAATGCCAAATCTGCTTACCACCTAACCTATGAAAAGACTTGCTTAGCAATCTGCTACTGGCCTATCACTTCTTAAAAATGCTAAGTATGTTTGCTTGCTATCTACTGGGCTATTTATAAAAAAATTGACAAGACATATGCCGATCCGCCTCAAAGAAACGTGATGTATGCTGGCTGCCATCTCGAAAGTTGAGTCTGCATTCGTTCACATTTTAGGTCGGTACATGCATGATAACACGGCTCAAGGCATGCTTAATTAAATACAGTTGATTAATTAGCTTTAAAAAGGTGACACTTGTTGATGAAGGGACATATGGCTGTAGGCTATTGTGTCAAATCTCAAGCACATCCCAAAATCTAAGGCGATACTCGTATCTCTTCAGACTGTGATCATTTGCTTAGCGTAATCATTCCGGCCAGGATATTAATTGCCAGTACATGCTAACGCAAGGTTAGAAGGCTAGTTGCAAGCTCAATTTCCAAGGAGATCAGGGCGTATCACATGATCACCCCAATGTGATGATGAAATATGGCCGCCTCGGAATAGTAATCAGTTCATCTTGCATGAGTTGTCAGATTAATGGTACATGCCGAATTAAATGCAAAAGGCTTGCTTTTGCCTACCACCTTGGGAAAAGTTGCTATTATTGCATGCAAAGGCTTGGTATTTCAAAAGTTTTTTACAAACGCAGGGAAAGTGCAAAGTGTTTTCTGTCTATCCATCTAGTGCAAGAGTATTCGTAGGCCAGGAGTTTACAAGTTCTGTAGCGAAAGAAAAATGTCAGAATCTTCAGCTCAGCCGGTGCAAGAAGAGATAAGCCAGGAACTGTTTTTGGCTATTTGTTCTTCGGCCGAGGTATACATGTATGAAGATGTAGCATATGCCATGCCTAGTATACCCGCGAAGATGAGAAGAGCCCATACGGAGGAGCTGGAAAGACCCAAGGAATGCAGTAACCAAAAAAAAGTTAGAGAAAAGTGGGATAATATCTACGACCCAAAGCTCACAAAGAACTCTAAATCTCTCAGAGAGGCAGTGTGTGCAAGGTTATCAGTGGCAAAGGCAGACCAAGCCACGGTAGGTATATTCTGGCTTAGCGGTCTCCCACAATACATGGTCCCATTGGTGCACTATTGCTTGGAGGTGGTTGACGCGGCTTTTCAGCGCTATAATCTAGATACCCATTGTATTGAGGGTCGCAATTTAAGGGTTCAAATTAGCCCGGAAGCCATCTGACATATGTTATGTATCCCTGATCCCAGCAGAAGAAAGGAGAATATCGAGTATTTTTGCCCAAGCAAGGGAGAAAAAATATGGAAAAGAATGAAAACCGGCTCCGATTTCTTGCTAGAAGAGACTAATAAGAAAGGTGTTGCGTCCGCTAAAGCACCGAGTATCCCATTATCGTGTGGTTCATTCCGTGACGATCTCTAGGACCCCATCTCCATGCTGGCATTTGTTTGCAGCCGGGACTCTAATGAAAAGATTGAGGCTTTTCAACTCGGACCTGCGATGCAGTTTCGCAAGCAACATGAATATTTCTGGTATGATTTTGCTCAGTTCATGGTTGAAGAAATGATACACCAGATGGAGAATTACCAGGCGGAAAAGAAATTTAGATTCCTTTCCTACCTGGTCCACATGCTCCTGCATCAGAATCCAAATTTCTTCGCTCGATTTCTTCCACTATCAATTTTTGATGAGCAGAACAAAAGAAAGCCGGTGTCTACATGGACACCTTTTCTTTCCGCAACATATGACTATTATGCCTTTGTGGACTATTTTATAGCCCTGGTTTTGAATGATTTGATCGGAGAAGGTGATATCGTCTGGCTTAACACTGAGCAGACTGGATTTCTGTAAGGTTACACCCCTGCTTGTGACTGGTTCTTAGGCAAGGATTTCACAATCCTTCAAATGCGGGGTTTCATCGGTAAGCCTTTCCTGCTCCCAGCTTGCGTCACAAATAGAGTGCTCACGCTGGAAGTTTTCCGACAGGTGTGTACCATTGATTCCATGTTCTGTAGCTGCAAAAGTGTCAAAAGGAAAGGATTCTTCACATGCCCAACGAGCTTCAAGTCGGTAACGCTTGTTAAAAAACAATCGCACAAGCTACTAAGAGAGAAGATGGCACATCTAGGGTTGGTACTGGAAAATGATAAGTAGGATTACAACCCTTTCAATGACCTACCAGAGCCACATATGAAGGTTACCCATGTCCCCTGACCATACTGGGAGAAGCGGTGTAATAAGCAGACTGATAAGGATGAAGATTTTGTGGAATTAGCACAGATCCCTATGCCAGACACTAGGGGGCCATTGCACAAGTTCTATTTTCCAGTGGCCGTGGCCAGGGACAACCTTTCGGTAGAGCGCGACATGTATAACAAGTTAAAAGTGGGCGAGGAATAGAGTGATGAAAAAATAAAAGCTTTTTGGAAATACCGCCAGGAAACAGCACAGTTGAAGGCTCCTTATAATTAGGTAAAGGACGACCAGGAATTTGATAGATGGTGGAATGAAGGTCACCCCAGCCCGATTTCTAGTGCTGACAAGAGCGAAGAAGCAGAGGGATCCGAGGAGCAGGAAGAAGAAACGGTGGTATCATCCTCTTCTGTGCAAGGAGGCAATATCTCTAGGCATACGGCCTATGTGGGAACTAATGTCTGTTTTAATATATCAAGAGGCTCGCTTACACGCACATGGGCCGCTAAACCAGTCAGGCTAATGCCTCAGCAGGGGGATCCGACGGCTGAGGTTAGTGAGTGTCCACCTGCGAAAAGGTAACGCACAAAAAATGTTATCGAGACAGTTTCACATGAATCCGTCGGAGGAGAAGTGCCCGCCGCCAGTCAAATGCCAGAGGTTACAAGCGAGTCACGAACGATCCTAGAGCCATCGCCGACCAGTCAGCAGGTACATTTTGCTCCTTCCTCTCTTAAACCTCATTCTTTCGTATCCACCCCTGCTCCGTCAGCAACTCCTGCATTGGCCCGAGCCCTCCACCTTTTGCTTCTGGTCCAGCTTATTCGGTTGGATTTACCCAGTATTCGCAGGCCCAACCATTCATAATTACTCCTCCGAGCATGCTTACGCTTACTGCTGCCGTTCAGAATTTCCTCGCCTCGCTTTCAGAAAATATTCCCCCTGTCGGCCCCCTTTCTTTTTCTGCTATGCTTATTGATCCTTTTCCATTGCAATAAACCGATACCCAGTCAACAACTATTCTTCCTTGGCCAATGAGCCTTACGACTGAATCCCCGGTTCAGCTGCTACAAATTTCTAGCCTTGCTGATAGTTCTCAGGCTAAGCTATGGAACGTGCCACACTTTTCTCCACAAAAAGTCACTCTCCAGAAGAAGCAAATGTGTGCGCCTATGAAAATTACCTATTCTTATGCCCTGCCTTCAGAAGTTCCTTTCGCAGGTGGGCTGGTTTCATCACCGGCCGAATTCATAGCACAGATAAATTGTGGAAAGGAGGTGCGCGCAAATAGAATGAGGCGACAAAAGGTGAAGGATGATAATAGCCCTGCTGAGCCGAGAGTACAGACTTTGTATGATGAGGCTCGACAAGAATTAAAATTTGCAACTATGTACCCAAGGATAAACAAGTCTCACGGAGAAATGCAACTCGAGGACTATGAGATCTATGCTTTCGGACTTGACATGAAGGTAGCCCAGCCACAAGATAAAGTCGAAATCATGGAGGAGACACAACGGGTGGTCACTTTCGACTTCCTCAAAACTGGTCACCAGTTAAAGAAGAAGGATGAGCAGCTTAGGGCAGCCAAGGAAAGGGTGAGCTTTCTAGAGACAAAGGAGAAATCCTTAGAAGCAGATATCACCAAAATGACAGAAAGAGCGCTAACAGCAAAAAATGAGAGGAACAGGCTTCAGGGCGAAATTGCAAAGACCCAGGTTCCTGACCCCGGCCTAGTAAAAGAATTGCAGAGTCAAAACCAAGCAGCGCAACATAGCCTATGGTCGATAGAGGAGGAGCTTGAACGCTTTCACCTTGATTACAGTCAGAAGATGGTAGAGAAGGGTGAGGAGTTGGAGCACCTACAAGAGCAGTATCAGCAAAGGGTATAGGAGAAAGAGGCCGAATTCAAAAGCCTGAAGACTAAGCTAGAAGAGGAGCTCTGAGAGACAAAGACTTCTCTAGAAGAGCAATCGGCTAACCACTCCCGAGCTGAACAAACTTGGAATAAAGAAATGAACAGTTATGTAGAGCAGTTGGCGTCTAAGAAAAAGAAGAAGGCAGAATTGGCCGGGGCCCTTATTTCAAGAGAAGCAAAAATTTCTTCGCTTAAAGCCTCTTTGTTACCTACCCCTACCTAACCTGATGTCATTCCGCTGGTTAGGCAATTGTATATTTCTCACTGGGAGAAAGTCAAGACCTTCTGCCTAACACTGCAGCCCACCCTCAGGTTCATCGACAAGGCATCAAAACTCAATCAAGAGGCCCACGATGCAATGGAGCAGTTCCTGCGTTTCATCCTGGAAAAAGGTTCCTGAGGTAAGAGATTTGCTCAACAAGCTATACTCCGTTTCAGATGAAATCCTTGCTGAGGCGGGTATCGAAGATCGGGACATTGCCGCTCAAATTGCCAATAAATTCATCAATTGTCACTCCGCTTTCCAGCGCACTAAGGCAGCGGTGATTTTTCTAAGCAAGGCGCTTGACGGCATAAGGAGAAGTTTCTTTGAGTTGGGCAAGTTGGGGCTGCCATCCCCGTTTCTAGAGGATGGCTCTATTGCCACAACTACATAGATTGCGGAGGTTATTGAGCAGAAGGAGAACGACACAGAGGTATTTAACGAATTAGGCAGCTCCCCAACGGTGACCAACATTGAGGCAATCATTCATCCACTCTCTCAGCTGCTTTTTCATATCCAAGCAGGCACCAGCCTACCTAAGGTGCTGCCTCATAAGGAAACTATTGATCTCTGCGGGGCACAAGAGAATTTGCGCAGCATGGCAAAGCCGTCCGAAAGTGAATGGTCACCTTTGCAGGCTGCACTTTCCAAACTCTAACTCCATTTGCCCTATGGATGAAGGCTCTGGTCTATAAAACCAGAGAGTTTTTGGGTTCTCCGTTCCTTATCCGAAACGCCCCTGTTAGTTGCCAAAAGCTATTAAAATAAAGATTCAAATAGCTCCCTTCGGGTTCTTTTTGCAAATGTTCGTGTGTGCCGACCGGTGCATCGCCAAGTTTATTCGGTTCTCCGATAGGTTTTGATCTTCCCCTTTGCGTATTTCTCACTTCACAACTTCGGATAGCGGCTCCCCTTTCGGGTCCCGAAATGCTGCGTCGGGCGTCCACGTGTCTCGCCTTCGGAGTTTTTTATTTCTTGTTGCCTTGTTTTCCCTTCAGGTTGTGAAAGCCTTCCACAAAGGTCATCACTCCTAGGATTGTCAGAGGGGCCCACATCTAGTACGTGGCGGCATATCGCAGACTTTTCTTACAGAGATAAAATAAGCAGCTGCGGGCTGCGAAATACTTCCGCGGCCTTATTTATTTTTGGCAGGCCCTACCTCCTGTCAAGTGGCAACCTTTCGCAGCCTTTCCAACATGGCAAGTAGGTAAACACAACGGGCTGCGAAATGCTGCCAAGTGTCTTTCGGACCCATTTCACGCGGCTTTCTCCCCACTTCAAGGAAGGACCTCAGCCCCTTGGACACATGTCGCTTCTTCGCAATGTCTCAGCGGTAGTAGGAGGGATTCTCATTCAGGCCGCGATGGGATGCCACATGCCTTACACTGATCATCAATGCAGGCGATGGGCTAGCTAAGCAATATATGGTTATCAGGTGCTGCTCGTTTTGGTTCTCTGAGGCGGTGGATGGCACTTATCGCCTCGAAGCATGGCTGGGACCTCTGCCATCATTACAAAGGGTGCGCCTACGCTTGAATATCCAGATGCCACGTTTTAACTTGTTGCCATTGTAACGGCATGGGAAATCTTTTGATTCTGGCATCATTGCAGGAGATTGGGAGATCTTTTCTGTTACTGCTTTCCAAAGCGGTGGGAGTTTTTCTCTCCAGCTATATATACTCTCTCTGACAACGAGAGAGGGGTCCGAAAAATTTCGAGGGGTCCGAAAATTTTGAGGAAAAAGGTCCAAAAGGAAATAGATCCAGGAGTTCTAAGAAAAAGGATACTGGTTATAGCAAAAGACACCAGGCCTCTCTTATATGTTTATTTTGCAAGAAACTTTCAGACTGTGCCAACCGTTCGGCCTTTCTGTTTTTCATGTATTGATTGAACTATAAACTGTGCTTTTTATTGTCTTAGACATTTCATTTGACAGGACTTCTATATATTGAACACAAGCTTGCTTATCTAAATCATGTCTAAATGACTCTTCTTAGTAGTAAGAATGTATGTAATACTATTTTATGTCAATGAATGAATCTGTTTATGCTATGCCTTTAAGTCTCCTCGGGACGCTTTTGGAACATAATAACACTATTCAAAGTTCTTAAATCTATGATTTATCATGCCCATCAAAGATATATTCTCTCGTACATCGCCTAGATTAGACTTTCTTGGTTTCATTATATCTCGCTTCCTTTTCCCTTTCATAAAACATTATAGAAGAAGTCGGCTTCTTTGAAACCTCGAGGTCACTAATTTGGCACAACAGTGGTCCCTCAACCGAAGCCTATAAGGCACCGCTATCTCGGCCAAATTTTAAGGCCACAAGCATTGGCTTTAAGAATCTAGCTACCTTGAGAGTTTGAGGGGCACTAAACCCAGAGAGTGCATGACAAGAAATGATTGGTTGGGAATCATGTGATTCATCATCTAGATCCCTATCACCCTCTAATATTGGTTCCTCCTCCTCTTCCTCG
Organism: Sequoia sempervirens; assembly: GCA_007258455.2. Lineage (NCBI taxonomy): Eukaryota > Viridiplantae > Streptophyta > Pinopsida > Cupressales > Cupressaceae > Sequoia > Sequoia sempervirens. Next base: position 4,737 of record VDFB02329597.1, on the reverse strand, counting down.
CTTGGTCCTTCAATATAAAATAATTTATTTTCACTACATCTATGCCCTTGGCTATATTTGTTGTCACAATTAAAACAAAACCCTTTTGCTCTTTTCTCCTCAGTATCTTGTGGAGTCAACCTAGTATGTTGTGGTAGTCAATGTGTAGGATATCTCCTTTTGCTAAAATTTAGATGCCCTTGTCTCTTACTATCCAGAAACTTCTCCTCCACTTGTCTTGCCATTACTATTGCTTGTGATAAGGATTGTGGTTGGAACAATCATACTTCATATTTTATGTGATCCTGTAAACCACCTAGAAATAGTTCCTTCATATTTTTTTCTACCACATTCTCTACTCTTAGAGAAAGGGTTTGAAATTGTTGAATATAATCCCTGACCATGCACGTTTGGTTTAATTGGGTGAGTTGGCAGACTTGTAGCTATCCAAAAATTTATCTCCATAATGAGTAGCAAGTTCCTCTTGAAAATTTGACCATGTGACCACACAACCCTTTTTTCTCTTCTCATCACATAACCAATGATACCAAATAAATTGATCTGGTTCTAGGTATAATGATTCCATAGCCACCTTTTTTTGACTAGGAACATGATGAATATTAAAGAACCGCTCCATTTGGCACAACCAATTGGTTAGATCCTTTCCGTAAAACTTCTCATATACAACTTAGGTATGAATTTCCTTGGCATATGATTATTGAATGAAGGATCCTTCTTGAAACCCAAGTCAATTCCAAGGAATTCATTTCCAAAAAAAGCATTATCTTCCACCTTATGAGGTGAATCTTCACCCTTACACCAAGTACCTTGAATAAATGATTTCAATTCACCCATTTCTTCCATAATCTTCTTCTCCAATGATGAAATATCACCCTTGACTTTGTTTATTTCATCTTTAGGGTTAAAATCCTCATTTTCTACTCCCTCATTCTCTGAAGATTTCCTCGGTGTGGTAGCATTGTCTTTGCCTCTTGTTGCAAACCCCTTCATGATGGTAGAAAATAATTTTGTAATAAATCACACAAATGAAACTTAAATTTTCTAAGAATTTTACTACAACTTACTAGGGTCAAGATACCACTTACCTATAAAAATCTCCAAAAAATTAGTAGACTTGCATCCTTGAGAGTGAATTTGTTGGAAACCCTAATTTTTTAATAACTCACTTATTTCTACTTCAATTTCTCCAAATTTCAGACTATATACCTCTATAATTTCTTCAAAAACCCAATAAAAATTAGGCTCCAATTTTGTAGGTTGTGAGAGATATTCAACTTTCAAATAAATTGTGTAGAAACCCAATTCTTTAACAATTCACTCAAATATGCCCCAATTCCTCTGAAATATGGATTGTAGCTTCTTTAATATGGTCTCCAAAAACAATTTAAAAATTAGAAAAAAATTCACCAAAATATGAAAGATATGCACCTTCCAAAATGACCTCCAAAATTGACAAAAATGCCTTATCGTCATGGTGCCAAGATCATGATCTAATACCACTTGTAATGAAATAATTTGCACAATAGAAGAATATGATAGGAAATATGCTAAAAATACTGAATAATAAATGAGAATAAAAAGCCACTTTGAGGGGGAAAACCTCCAAATATCTCCAATAAAAACACAATTGACCATATGATGATGAAATAAGACTCACAACCTCCTATATATACCTATTTATGCCTAGGACACCACCCAAACTGACTTAGATAACCCTACATAAGCCCTTGGCCGAAATAAACAACTAAATAACAATATAATAATGATAATATGACTTAATTAGGAGTTAAGATAGAAACAAGTCGACTATTCATAACCCAATGCACTCTAATATTGAGGGCATAGCATAAAGATAGTTTTTTTCTTTGTAGCATCTTGACCAAACTCTCTCAATTCAAAAGAAATTAAAGCACCAAACATTTGATCTCTAGAATATTGATCTAAATTCTAAGCTTCCTCAATAGCAAAAACTTTAGATGTATAAGATTTAGAAAGAATTCTCAATACCTTTTTTACAACTTCACTTTCTTCCAACTTACCATCAAGACCATTGATGGCATTACCAACTTCATCCACTTTAAGCATGTAGGCTGTAATGTCTTCGTCTTCTGCCATCCTTAGATTTTCAAATTTGGCTTTGAAATTCTCCATCTTTGCTTGCTTGACCTCATCATCTCCTTCATAAATTCTCTACAACTTCACCCAAACCTCTTTAGTAGTTTTAAGACTTATTACTTTCCCAAGTTCAGAATTAGAAAGACCATTCAAGATATCATTTCTTGCTTTGTCATTATTCTCATAATCCTTGACCTCATTATTACTTGTTGGACCATTGCAGGCATAGTATATTCAATTTCAATTGATTTCTAAACTCCAAATCCTAGAGAGACAAGAAAGGATTCCATCCTAGATTTCTAGTAAGCATAATTTGTTCCATCAAACATAGGATCTTTGACACCCTTCCTGTGCACCATCTGGATCTACCTCAAGTGATTAAGCATCTTCCAAGGAACCACAACTTTGATACCAATTGTTAGAAACACATGATAATTGAGAGGGGGCGAATCAATTGTACATTAAAACCTTAAACCCTCATTAGCCATCAAACCCTTATTAACTTTTAGATCTTTATTGAGCATTAGTAGAAAGTAAACATATGAAACATAAAAAAATTCAACACTATGCACAAGACAACACTAGATTTACGTGGAAAACCCTAATTAGAGAAAAACCATGGTGAGGATTAGCTCACACATATATGAATAGAAACATTGAATACAATAGGCTCACTTCCCAAAGGACTCACTATCTGAAAGAAAGAAGAATAGAAGAAGAATATTACAGAGAGATTCACTATCTCAGAGTAACAGGAAAAATCCACCACTATAACTCTACATCATTCTCAACCTTCGACCCATTGCCTCCAACAACTTCAAGCACACTGAAAAATGTAGACACCTTATGCTCACTACATTTGGTAGCCTTGGACATTTAAGCTCATGCTCAAATCACCACACTTGATCAAATTTGCATCTTTTTTCACTTCACAACACACCACACAAAATCTCCAACAATAACCTTGCTTATATATCCTCCACAACCTTAATGAAACATATGCACCTCAAACATGCAACCAACAAATAGGTCAACACCAAACACTTTTGTAGTGGAATGAAGTGAAGGTAGACCATACTAAGGGTTAACTAGGACCTAAATATACACTAGTATGCTTCACCACACTTCCACAAACAACAAATAACCTCCACAATTAGAGCTAGCATGTTAGGTCTGCCAAACCTGTACTAATACTAACAAGTGATCACATACACACCTCTCCAGGTCCTAGAATAACATGTGAACCACACAAAAACATTCCACAACATCTTAGAATATTCAAACACCATAGAAAGATTCTACAACAGTACTGCAACCACTTGCAATGGAGAATACTTAACATATTGTGCAACTAGCAACACTACCACAAACATGTACAACTCACTAACCAACCTTGCAAAACACTTGAACACATAAAAATCCAAGGTAAGGTACGTACAAAAAATATTAGCACGTTCCCAAATCCACAAGACAAGAAATCAAAAGGTGGAGAAATGTGAAGCAATTCCATTTCTCTTAGACAACCTTCTACATAGTCCAACAAACTATCAAAACACAACTTCCACTACTACATAATCCAAAACCTGAAACTGTGGATATAAAATCTCTAAACACATCTGATCATCATATCCAAATTTTACAAGAATACCTTCAACCATGAAGAAATGCAAAGCACAACACTGAACACACCTCTATCACACTACACACTCTTTTATTCATTTTTTTCTCAAAATCACTAGAAACCAAGTGAACCAGCTACATCAACAACACCACAAACACCTGCTCAACATATCTACATCATTTGCAACACGTGCTCAATACCACAAACACTTCTCAACATGACCACACTAGAGGTTGGCATAAAACCACAACATTAATGACAACATAGTGCAACAATCTCCAACAATCACCTTGACCATACTAGAGGTTGACATCAATGACAACACTAATGACAACACCAACAATCTCCAACACCTTGATGATTGATATGATAAAAATATATGTAAAGAGTGCTCAAAAAGTGAAAATTTTTCTGTAATGGATAGGAATCACAACATTCTTGACAACAAAGAGCATGTGGGGTCCATTGGAATGCCCAAAATGGATTTTTTTCCATTTTTTCAACTCAAACAAAATATATATTTATTTTGCAAAGCTTGTATTCTTATGCCAAAAACAAGCTTTACTAAATGGATATATGTTTTGTAAAGAAAAATGCATATCCATTTTGCAAATCTTTTTTCTTGTTCATGAAAACAAGCTTTTACAAAATGGATATCCGTTATATCCAACTAAAAATAAATTTATAGCAATTAAATATATAAATAAATTATAATATAATATATATTGTATTATATTATTTATATAAGGTTATATTGTAATTTTAAATACTTATATAATATAAAAATTATATGTTAAATATTAATATTAATATACTCTAATATTATTATAAATTAAATATTAATATTAATATATTTTAATATGTATTATATATTGCATTATTATTAAAAAATAATTTAGATAGAGAGATGGAGGTAGGGAGAGAGAGGTAGAGAGAGAAAGAGGTAGAGAGAGAGGGAGAGGTAAGGTGGGAGGGAGGGAGAGAGGTAGGAGGGAGATAGG
>VDFB02329596.1:0-21493 GCA_007258455.2 Sequoia sempervirens | reverse complement strand
CAATTTTGAATATTTGAATCAATTGATTGTGAAGGAAAAGGTGAATGAATAACACAAGAATGTTTTGAGCTTTGATAGATCAGATTGAGAAAGTGAATTGTCTTCCTTTGTACTCTACATCAAGATCAGAACCATATGAGCAATAGTGAAAAATATCTTTATTTTTTCTTTTGTAAACCTACTAATTGCTTTGCTAGTAGGGATTAAGTTTACACATCCACTATTTCAGGACAACTCTTTTAGGTTGTGCATAAGAGACTCGAACTTGGACATAGCTTTTACAAGCCCATTCAAAAACCAATTGTCCACAATCCTAGCAAACACTTACATACCCACAAAATAACAGTAGAAGAAATATATGTCACAAGTATTGTTTTCAAGGGAAAAATCCAAAAAAAAGAAAAAATAATTAATCAAAAACCCTTAGCCCTTTATCTGAAAGAATTTGTGGGCAAACTGAAATAATTTTTTAGGGTTTTTTTAAGTTCTCTAAATTTCAAACTTTATGGATTAAATTCAGTGAACCCAATGACTTAGGTCTCTACTGATGGAAACAACTAAGGGATGTTCTTACTACCATTTTCAAGTAATCTTTCTTTCCCAAAGAAAAATAAGAAATGTGTTGGACACAATAGGATGCTTGTCCTGTGCTTGTCTTATGTCCCATGTTACACAAATGAAACATGCAGTGTCGTTTACAAAGTTAAAATATGGTACACAACAATAGAATACCAATGAGACCATTTCACATACCATAGCTAAAGGAAATCCAAGTCATATCTGTGTCATGCATACAACTTTTGTAGGTATTTCTGGAAGTCCAAAAGCTCCAACTTGAAGTACAAGCTTCTATAGATATACCAAAAGAATGCTTTGCTTACCATACATGAATAAGAAACATAGAATCACAATATAAAAGGAATCCAAATTTATTTTCTCACTATAAAGATGATTCCCCAGTCTTACCTGTAAAGCTATGTATTGTTGAGCTTGAGCTAAGACATTCTCTTGGTCTGGTTTTGGTTGACCACTACTATGAGAAAGAAATAAGATGGCCTCAGTTAGATTGTCGTAAGTATAGATTAAAAAATAATAATATAGATTCAACTGTATTATATCCTCATGCATATCTATACCTAGCTATAGCATGACGAACAGTCAAAGTTTTATCTCCCCATTTAGGGAAGCACATGCAATGTCTTTCATAGTTGGATCCTAATATTTTTGATAAAAGTAATTAGAATCTTGAATATGACAAGAAATAATGATGCTTGTATCAGAGTACTGAAAATTCCATTTCAAATAAAATTTGTTCAGAATTTACAAAAATATCAGCATGTAGAAAGGCTCACCTGGGAGATGCACAACCCATAACCTTTTGAATTCCGAGTATCTCTATCTTTACATTCACCTATACATTCACCTATGTTCTATGTAAAATTTTAGATTGTTTTCATCTTGTCTACTATATCAGAAACAAACTTGAAAAAAATGTGAAAAATTTGAAGGTTCTTATTTAAATTCACCATTCTCATAATTGAATTGCTTGTGTATTCACAGTCACACCACCATATAATGAAATAATTAGGAATGACTTTATAGTTGTCATCAGTAGGTGGAAAATTAGTTTGAGAACACTAATTGTATCAAATCTATTGAGATAAATAATGAAAATAGACTATTAATAGACTATTAATTTACAACAATTTGTTTTAGAACAAGTTTTCTTTGCATAAAGATCTGGGGTTTTTAACAATATTACCTATTTGCTTGTAGACAACCCACAGGTTGAAGAAAATGACAACTAGGGCATAATATTTTCTATAGATCTTGATAATTAAAAAGCCAATACAATGATCACTTCCTGCCACACCCATTGTAAGCCTTCTCGCTAGAAGAAACTGCATCTCAAGTGTGATGCCATGGCTATAGTAGTAGACATGAGAGCCAACTCAGAGCCATCGAAAAGATGGGAAAAAACATCAGTTTTAATTTTAGGGAAAAGGTGTGGAAAAATTAATTATATTTTTAGGGAAAAGGTATTTTTTCTATTGTCTTAATTTGAGACAATATAAAATTAAAAAAATAACTGAAATATGTTTAATTTCTATTGTCTTAATTTGAGATAATGTAAAATAAAAAATATAACTTAAATATGTTTAAGATAAAACTAGCAATTGCACCTTGGTGTGCAATGGGTACGCAAAAGAGGTGTGGAAGGTCATTAAGAGAAAATTTGGGTCTATTTTTTGCGTTCATCAAATGGTAGGGTCTTTATCAAATGATATTGTTTGTGTGAAAAAGGTCTCAATGTATTGTGAAGATTTCAATTTTTGTTTTTGTAAGTTTGTATAAATGTTCGAAATGATTTTGTCTTTTCTTAATACAAATAAGGACCAACAAAAGTAGAAAATTTTGAAACATTCTATATCATTGAAGAAACCCGCAATATTCAAAAATAAAATGCACTTTATGATGGATGTTAAAGGTGTAGTAAAGCCAACTAGACAATTGCCTTCGAAGGTGGGAACACAAACAAAAACACCAAGTGCAAATTCAATACAATTATCTGATCCAAGAAAGGAAATGAGTAAGATATGATATGGATTTGATAGGCCAATTATTTGGTTCTTTGCAACACAGTATAGACAATGCAATAATGACAAATGGTGTGCACCGTAATAAGAAAAAGGATCCTTCGATAATTTCTAGTGAAGTTAGAAATGATGAGCTTCAAAAGTGAATAATGCCACATCCTACAAGTGTGCATAAACCACTTACTTCAAAGACTCCAATACAAAAGCCTTGCTAGATTGAAGAAAGCTTTCAATGTTTGTAAAGACAATACCAAGACTTGTGAACAAATTTGAAGCAAGGTTAGTAGTGAGGCCAGTGCCAAAACCCAAACTTGTAAAAGTACTAGATAAAATTCGCTTGTCCCCTATTTAAAGGTACACAACCAAAACTAACTCACTTCTATTAACACATGTATAATTTTAGTCTCTGCTATCTGATTTTAGTTAATTTACATACTCAACTTTTATATTAAAAATTTCACCTACATTTAATTCATTTTAGTCATTCAACTCACATTAGATATTTTAAAGGAGATGATTTTTATTTTTGGAAGTGTATTCTTGAAAATGATTTTATGTAAGAAATATATTGTAATATGGGTAAAAAATCATTTAACAAAAAATGGCATTCATAATTAAACATACTTATTCAAATTATACAACATATTTGTATGACATAGACTATTAAATATTACAAATTTATATTTAAAAAAATTAATTTAAATTTAAAAATTATGGATAACTCCTTTTCCAATAAGTATGAAGTTAGGTAGAATATAAATGGACTAGAAGATCCAATTTGTATCTATAAGTTTGTCTATCTATATCAAACGTCATGCTACCTTGATCATAACTCCCCAAGGACACATACCATTCTTGGAATTTTTTCATGAAACAAGTAATCAAAAGTTAGTTTAATTTTCTTTTCTCTCTCTCTTTCCCTTTCTATCTCTTATATTTCTATCTATCTTGTATTATCTCTCTTTTTTCTATTCCTTTCTCTTTCAATCTTTCTCTCCATCTATATCTATATTCCTCTTTATCTCTCTACCTCTATATTTCTTTGTCTCTATCTCTTTATTTTTTTATCTCCATCTTTATCTCTTTTATTATAATTTAACTAATTTATATAATTGTTATCACCTGAAATTTGCACCCTGTTGAACCTGATGTTCAACAACTCAGTGTAACATGGGAAGACCTCTAAAGATGTGGGTTTCTTGTAAACAGAGGTCAACCTCCAGAGAAGGTCGGTTTCCTATGGTATCACCTAACTACTTGATCTTTGTGAGATAAAGGGAGAAAGAATACATAAATTGGAAAAAACTACTCCTATGGTGATACACCAAATTTGTTCAAACATGAACAGCTGATTAGCACACAATTTTCAATCGACTAGTAAAAGCTGATATGCACAACTCAATACTCATGTGATATGGCATAAATGTTTTATAAGAAAGCTATGATACATGCAGTCCTAGAAGGATGATAAATTCTCCTCACAACGAAAACTGTTTACATCACTAACATAACCTATAACCTGCAATATACACATTTCCTCTACTTAAAAGTGCTATTACTGAGACAATTAACAAGGAATAAGAGTAACTCACATGTAAATTTATCAATCATTCAACACACTCAATGAAACAGATAACTGAGAAGGCAGAAGTTGCTTTCTTTATTCGATCTCCAATGGTGAAACTGTACATTCAATGTCTATAAATGAGTTACAAAACTCAGTATTCTCCTCTAAGGACTTACAAAAGTCACAAGAATAGAAGAATATGCAAGTAAGAACTGCCTCTAAAAGAGGAAAAAATGCCATATATACAAAAGAGTGTTGACCCCTTGCATTAGGGTTTTCAAAAATGAGTCGGCGCCTAGACATGTTGGCCTTAGAAGTGCCCTGGAACAAAGTCAATGAAGCATTCAATGTGCATCCCCCCTCCATGTCAACAAGAGATCGCTCCTAGGGATGTCTTTAGATATTTTACAGCTGTCGTTATTAACTTGCAGCCCTCGAGTCCGCCATTAATATTTTGTCAGAGTCGCCTTGAATGCTCTGCGATATGATCATTAATGCTGCTCCACTTCTCCAACCGACATCTCCAGCTGCTATTATGACTCACGGCTTCCTCCCCTTCGAGAAGCAGCATCAGATCTATCCACTAGACTCAAGAGTCATTACTGACTGATCACCTTCGATCTCAGAGTAGAGCGATGTCAGCATGCTCCATCAATTTCGTTCGCAGGGGGGAGTCAAATAGTCAAACTGCCCGTGATTTTCCCTAGCACCTTATGATTGGTCGAGTTTGTGCTAGGTAGATTCCAAGGTGATCAAAGGTTTCTTCAGAAGGATCGCATGTCAGTGAGACTTTGGATGTTGGGGAGAAGTCATAGCGAGCTCCACCAAGTCACACCGATGCCAATTCATTTAGAAAATCTGTCACTGTCGGCCAGACCTTATGTGTTCGGGAAGACCTCCTAGCAAGCCCCCATCTCTTGGCGAGCACATCCATGTCAGAAAGACCCTACCAGGTCGGTGAGACCTTATGGCGATATTGGATCTTTCCCCCCAAGCTGGTTCTACTTTGGCAAGACCTTGCTTGGTTGGCGAGACATCTTCCCGAACCCACTATCCTTTGGTGATCTCATTTCATTTTGGGGAGACTTCATTTGCCGAGACATCATGTTGAGCTCCCCACTTTTTTCTGAGCTCTCATCACTTCAACGTAACATTCCCCTATTGACCATACCTCATCTCAACAGCGAGATGTTACACCAAATACAACCCTTCAGCGAGCCCCTTTATTTCCATCAGTGAGACCTCTAGGCGAACACAAACCACCACTTTGGGCTCAAAGATTTCTTTTGGTGAGACACCCATGTGTTGGCAGGACCTCTTGGCGAGCAGCTAGAGTTATATTGATCTCTCAAAAAAAGCCATCGACAAGACTCCATCGGGTCGGCGAGACCTTACGACGAACTCCTCCACCTTCCCCAAGCTTGGACCCCTCAGCGGAGTCAAAGTCGGGATGAGAACCAAATAGGGACTGGAGTGAGAAAGGGGGTAGAAGCAAAAAATAGATGAATCCTAGCAGAACCGGGATTGGGACCAAATCCGTCCCTAAAACTTTCTTCAAGTTTCAAGTTTGGATTCTGACCCGGTCCCACCCCTGACAAAACTCAAAAGAAGACGAAGGAAAGGATGAAAAGGAAGAAAGACAAATGCGAGAAAGCAACCCCTGACGAAATACAAGGAAGAAAGGAAAAAGGCTGGCAGAACCAGGACCGGAGCAGAACCAAAACCCAAAGACACACAAGGAAAAACTCAAGAGGCGGAACCGGGACCGGAGCTGGAACTGGGGAAAAAAAAAAGTTAGCGGAACCGGAAATGGAACCCAATCTGGACCTGAAACTTTCTTCAAGTTTCCGTGCCCTGATTCCATTCGACCTCGCCCCACAACAACCGGAGGTAACAGTTGAAGAAAAAGAAACATGGGTGGGGAAACCGCCGAGGAGGAGACCGACTGGCGGTAGGGGCCGCGCCGGTTAAACAAACCCAGCAAAATCCAACGGAAAGCGAAACCGAACTTTGAAACGCTAAACCTGTTCCGACCCGGACCCAGGCCCAGTCTCATCAAAAAGAAAGAAAATGCACAAAGCAGGAGGAGACAAGGCAGGATCAAAACTAAAACCAATCCCGGGTAAAACACAGTGGGGGCGAGGGTGGAAACAAACCTAAAACTAAAACTTTCATCAAGTTTCAAGTTCAGATTCTGACCCGAACCCGCCTTCGACAAAAACAAGAGAGAAAAAAATGGAGAAGGAAGAAAAGAAAGGAAAATAACTACCCCATGGTCAAATGCAAGGTCAAAGAAGAAAACAAGACGCACACAAGTGCGGAACCAAAACTGGAACCGGAACTAAAACGGAAACTGGAACTTTGGAAAAGTTCCAATGTTTGGTTTCGGTCCGACTCCGCCTCTGACAAAAACAAAGAAAAAGGGGCCCGACAAAAAGAACCCGACGGAACCGGGGTTGGAACCGGATCAGAAACATGAACCGAAACTTTGGAAAAGTTCCAAGTTCGGGTACCGACCCAGTTCCGCCCCGGAAAGAACAAGGAAAAAAGGCAAGAAGAAAGAAAATTTTTAAAAGGAAAAGACAAAGCAAAACATAAAAATGAAAACACACCCTTAAACTGAAGACCTGCACGCTGGGCTCAACCCTCTTGGGAGACACATTTAATCCACGTGCTGAATTAAAACATCATTTTCCCTTGCATCTGCACAATAAGCAAACAAGTTAGAAAAAATGTGATCCTGATGCAAGTGTTCCTCCATTTGGTCTTCGAGAACCTCTGAAAGCATGGGTTACCCAGCCTAATTGAGCCCATAGGTGAAAAATGGGTAACAATAATAATACTTGTAAACTATTTATAATATCATTATTTTCCTCCAGTAAATGTAGAGTATGTAAACTTATAAGTAGCTTAGTATATATTTGAGAATTGTATGCATATTTATCTTCCACACTACATAGTTGGGCCCTTTGAGGAGTTGGGTATTTAGTTTAGAAGAAACTTTTGTGTTCATATAGTGATGACACCACAAAACAAAATATTTACTCCACAAAAAATATTAATTAGTAATTTTATTTGTAATATTTTATTATTAATTATGGCAGGCTATGATTGAAAATAAGGTCTTGATGAAGGTTTTAGAGTATGTTTATTAAAATGAAAATTATGGCCAAGATTTTAATAATGAGCACATTTATTTAGTAATTTTTATTTGTCTAATATTAGTCATTTATTTATTCATTTAGTTGTCATTTTACCTGATGACCAAATTAGTCACTTATAAATGACCAAATTAGTCATTTATTTGTCAAATTCTACTAGTGTTACTCGTGACTAAAAGTTTTAGTCACGTAGTCATTTATTTGCCAAATTCTACTAGTGATCTTTCATAGATATGGATCTTGAGCTCTGTAGTTAGTTCTGAAGGATTCATTTGAAGGATGTTTAGCATGGTTATGTCCTTGTGCTTTTGTGTGTTTTTATTTTAAGATATCATTTATTGGTGAGGACTGTTAGGAGATGGTTTTATGGGTTGATTTCCTGAGATAGAAATGATATAGTTTTATCTTCTTGGAGAAGCTTACATCCATATAATTTTACATGATATATATTTTATGTTTGATCTTGGAGATTGAACGGTTAGGTGTTGGGTATGTGCAGGATCATAATGGAAAAAATAGGCCCTTAAGTGGCGAAAAATTCAAAAAAATTAGAGTTAGGCAACTTGATGTAAAAAATTGAAAAATTTATCTATATTATTTTAAAACTATGTAAGAATAGAATCTATAGCAAAATTGAATGTATTTTCTAAACTACTAGGTTTATTAAACAAAAAATCTATTTGGTGAAAATTTGAAATTTCAATGCAATAGTACTTAAATTTCAGGGAAAAAATAAGTAGGTGTCTGTCTGACCACCCTAACCACAATAAAATGATAGTATTTTTTTATAATATTTTAGATATAAGTAGAAGAGTCATGTCTTGATGTGATGCATATTTTTTTGTAATCTTTTCCAATTAAATAATTAATTATGAAATTTTCATTACAACTTTTAAAAAATATAAAAAATCGTATGTCTGACCACCTTAACTTGGTCAAAACTTCATGAAATTCATTTTTTTTTTAATCCTATAGTATGTGAAGCATAGAATGTGTCACATGTTTTAGATTCAAAAAAATTGATACTATTTTAAAGCTATGGATGTTTTTCAATCAGTCTATCAATTAGGACTTTAGTGGTAATTCAAATAGAAAATGAATAATAATAATTTATTAAATTCAAAGTAAAGCATAATTTATATTGGTGGAAAGGTGGGAATCTCCTTTAAAAACCCTTTTTGTTTCATCAATTTTGGGCAAAAAAAACTCTTTAGCCACATACCCTACACATATCCATCATATTGCCACTTTTTGGCCCATCATGATCCTACACATACCCTGTTGTTATGTTGTTCTCTTTGGAGTGTTGTGAAGGAGATCATACTTGAAATAGTTGGAATTTAGAGGTGTATGTAGGAGGATTTTCTACAAGTTCATGATGTGTAGAGGTTCTCTCTTTGGTCTTGGTTGTCTTCCTATATGTTTGGTTTCACATTACATTGATTTGAGGTTTGGTCAAAGCTGTAGTGATCACTAGCTTGTGGTCATGTGTTTTCACTCATGTTCTTGGGTGATGACATGGAGGTTCTTAATCTTTTTCCTTTGTTGGGTGTGGAGAAGTTGGGAGAGTTGTGAAGACTTGTTGTGAGAGCTATATTTACAAGTTGTGTATATCATTGTGGATGGTTCCTTGAAACTACATGTTTACACTCTCTATGTTATGCTATTAGTTGACTCATTATGCCTTGTTATTTTCAGATTTGGCATTACCCATGTAGTGCGAGTTCCTGTATGTGTTTGGTCTTCTTTGACTATGGACCCTGTATCTACGGTTGATGGGTTGTCTCTGTTACTGGCCCATGAGTTTACTAATGAGGATACCTTGGAGGTATGGGAGATTGGATGGATTAGCACTTTTTGTGGGTGTTATTTTTAGTCAAATGGGTTTTTCAGTTGGATGAGAGCAATCAATTCTCTGGTTGTTGTTCTAGCTGGCATTTTATCTTGTATCTAGAGGATAACTTCATAGTTGTGTTCAAGTTGAGTGCTTTGAAGTTGACATTACTTTTGTATGGATTGTTGAGTGCAGTGGAATGGTGGTAGTGTGTTGAAACCTTTGTTGTCAGTTGGTTCTGATGGTGGTGTCTCCAATTATACTGGTGCATATGTATGCCATGGCTTGTTCCTTTTCTTTAGAGGATGGCTAGAACTATAGCCTAATATGGTAGACATTATAGATGTTGTTGGTGTCCTAGGTGATATAGAGGATTCATGCATTGACTGGTAAGGAGTGCATTCTTCGGCAAGTGGGAGAATGTTAAGAAATGGTTCCTCAAATGTACTGGCGTTCAATCCTCTGGATTGTCGAATAGATAGTTGAATATCATAGGAAAAAGTTACTATTCTGATCGAAATCTCTTTGGAAGGAAATAGTTACTACTTAAGTCGCAGGTTTCTAAGATTTCCTACCTTAGGTATTGAGGTTCTGAAATTTCATAACCACCTGACTTAGTGACTTTGTGGTTCTCTTTATTAACAACATGTCACGAGTTTTGAGAACTTTGCAACCTCTGACTCGAGGTTTGGAAGTTTGGTTTTTGAGCAACAGAGTGATCCCTTTGTTGGCATGTCACAGATTTTGGGAACTTTGCAACCTCAGACTCAAGGTTTGAAAGTTTAGGTTTTGAGCGACATAGCGATCCCTTTTTTGGTACATCAAAGCTTTTGGGAAATTTGCAACCTCCAACATGAGGTTTAGAAGTTCAGGTTTTGAGTGATAGAGCGATCCCTTAGTTAACATGTCGTAGCTTTTGGGAACTTTGCAACCTCTGACTCGAGTTTTGGAAGTTTGGATTTTGTGCGACTTAGAGATTGGCGCTTCATCAGTGGGACATGGCTACTTCAGTGGAAATTTAAAGTCTGTCCCCCCAATAAACTGATGACTATGGTGGGACCTGAGCTGTCAGGGTGGAAGCGATAATTTTTGCAAGCCATGCTAGCTTGGCAGTAGGGACCACATGGAATGATATGGACTACATCAGTATGACTTCATTATATTGGTGGGAGATGACATGTTGTCTCACCAATATGGTGATGAGGTAGACTTGGTAATAATGTTGAAGTAGGGACCATGTGGACCGGTATAGTTAACATCAGAGTGACTATCTTGTATTGGTGGGAGGCGATAAGATGTCCCATAGATATGGTGATATATTGCTCGCTTCACATGGTTTTTGTGAAGCGGTTGGAGCAATTACCTCTTTGATATTTTGTCAACTATATGGAATGCTCTTGACCGTTTACTATTTTTACTCATTGTAAGTTGAATCGAACTATTCCCTATTGGAATGTTGTAACTAGGGTTAGGGTTAAGAATGAATGATATAAAACCCTAGAACATTCTACAATATGAGAGAGAGAGGGAAATAGAATAAGGTTATGTTGTCGGATTCTCTCTAGAATGGAACAAGATGTAAACTCTGTAAAGGCTTAGAGCCTGAATTGTATTTGTAACTATATTGTTGTTGAATAATACAATGACAATCTGGTATTTTGGAGTGGGGTTTTTTACCTGAAAGGGTTTTCCCCACGTAAATCTATGTGTTCATATCTTTTGTTCCATCTTTCATGTTTAATGGTTCTACTTGATTGAATCTATTTAATGGTGTTGTATGGAACTAGTTTAATTAGCATTAACTTTTCTTTAAGGGTCAATTTGGGAAATGAACTATGTCTGATTCTTCTTTGTGGCATAGTAGTACATGTCTTTGAGGCAATCTAAAGGGAATAAAAGCTACCAAAGGAACTACTGATCTTAGATGTTCATTTTGAGATGAACAATATTTTCCCAACAAACATAGAAGAAACATGAATGTCTCGACGCCTTGCATCATCTCCAAAAGGAAAACACAAGAAAAATGAAAAAAGAGAAACATAAAGCTTTTGGGTCAACATGGAAGAGACATAAATGTCTCAATGCCTTGCATCATCCCCAAAAGGAAAACACAAGACAAATGAAAAATGATTACGACATAGAGAAGAATGAAGATGCATATAGAGGAATACACAAAAAGATAGATACACCAAATGAAACATCACAAGGGATCACATTATGCACATGCAATCATAAAGAAAAACAAAAGGCTAGTAAGGCACTGGTGAGTCAACCTAAAGTAGGTCATCCACCTCCCAATCTCGGTTAGTATAATGAAAGGTGGTCAACTAGCCAAAGGGACAATGAAAAATGCATTACTAGCTAGGACAAGGCTATCAAATTCTTTCCCCCACTTTGTGTAAGATAAGAATGAGTCGAGATAAGTGATGAAAATGAGCTCCTTGCATTAGAGAAAATGATTTGCAATAAGTGTAAAACATGTAATAGTGAGAATGTTTTAAGATTCTACAACTATTACATGACAAGGAGTAGAAGGGTATGCTATAGATGACAATCATTTCCATGAAAGTGAAAATTGCTCAATACCAATTTGAATGTGTGACACTCATCAACTTACTATTTCCAAGAGTTTTTTGGTATTGACAATGTGGAAAATTTGCATCTTTAGGATACAGTCTTATCTTTTCTTTCATTGGTGGTAATGTTATAAGTTCTTTATTTAGAAGCAGTTGTAGTTTCCTTTCAATTTTAGGTGGAGGACAAGGGAACTTTAGTTTCTTTAGCTTGTAAGGCCTCTTTCACTTGCTAGATTCACTAACTTCTCTAGATGAGATTAGGGTAGAAGGTCCTAAGATGATCTTGTCTTTGTTATCCTTATCCTTAGGAGGTATGGGTTGTTCTTTAGGAAGGAGGACACTTATATCAAGAGGATGATCTAAGACAATCCTACCATCACTACGAAGAATTAGGTATTGTTTAGGAGAACTTATGTTAAGAGAGGGATATTGATATCCTAACCCTTTGGTTTCTTTAGTTGGTATTTTCTCTAGGAGTTAATGAATTTTATGTTCACTTGTTGTATCACATCCTTGTTTTTGTAAGATCGTAAATCCTTTGCCATATGTCTCTTCAAGGTTGATTGATGTGTTGGTTACTTTGTTGACATAGAATGGTTGATTGTTTACTTGATTAGAGGAACTAGGCTCACCTATTGTAGGGAACTTAGTCTCAACTTGTGACTCAGTTTCAGGGTGGAAAAGACCAAACATCTCAAGTTGTGTTAGTTGTTTCATTTAAGGATAAAAGGATGTATTGGAATCAAGGCTGTTAAGGAAATCATTTATGAATTCATTCATGTTGGCACCATCTCTCCAATGATGTCAACATCATGAGGAGGACATGCATTAGGAGTTGTGTGAGCATGAGTAAGTTCAATTTTATTAGGGTCATTTCCAAAAACACAATTTGAAACATCAACCAAAGAGAACAAGGACTTCCACTCATTGCCTAAATAGTTCTCCATTTTTCAGAATTTTAGATCTTAACATGGTGATTTACTGATTACACAATGCAATAAGTTGAAAATGAAATATTTTGATGCAATTTTGAACTTTTAACAATGCACTAAAATGAAGCAATTTAAGCTAAATGCAATGAAATTGATGAAACAACAAATCAAGAAATTGAAATAGAAAGGTAACATCACCAAATCAAAGCTAAAAACTGAAATATTAATGTCTTGAAAATGCAGAGCAGTAGCTAGAAGGGACTCATTCAGCAGTAAGGGAGAAAGGGTCTTGGTTAGATATTTTTGAGATGTTTATGTGGATTTTAGAGTGAATTTTGATGCTTTTTTAGTTGCCAAAAGGTTCAGATCAAACCTGATCAGGGAATCATTCACTAGTAAAGTCGAATGGGATCTTGGTGTGGTATTTTTAAACTTATTTTTAATGTTTTGGAAGTTCTTAGTTATATCTTTCAGTTCTAGGTTTGAGACAATGAATCTTTAGCTTTAGATTTTCCAAAGATTCAATGTAAAAATGTAATGAAAAGATGAAATACAAGGCCTAATTTGAAATTAAATTTTGTTTTTATTTTCAAATGCAATTGTATGAGATCTAAATGAGATGCAAAATGACTAATTTGTTTTTGTAATTTTCAGACTTAGAAAGATGCAAAACAATGCAAATCTAAACCCTATATGATATGCAAGATTTCAATTCAAAATAAGTAACCTTAAATGAGACCTTAATTCAATGCAAATATCAATGCAAATGAATGAAAGATCTAACTTAAGATGCAATGAGAGACTCCAAAAATAAAAAAATCGCAATGTTCAATATGTCAGGTTCACCAAAATGATTAATGGAAAAAGGTAGGGTTTACCACCATGAATGAACAATCTATGATAAACCACTAGGTATTTTTCTCATTAAAACACTCAATTATGAAGGGAAAAAGATGCAAATAATAATAAAAAATACTACCTAACTATTATAGAAACTATGGGGGAATATTTTAGAGCATAAAAAGCTATGTACATGGTCAAAAAGTTGTTTTTAAGTTATAGAGGACTCATTCGCCTTCACTGGAAAATGGGTCCCTGTTAGGGTTTCTGAAACTGAGATTAGGGGACCCTATTATGATGTTTGCACTCAAAATCCTGGTTATCATGTTCTGAAAGTATGTAGCTAATTTTGTAGCTTCAATTCTTTGATTTTGCACTTTGAATGACAACTTTTGCAACTTTGCAACTTTGACAATTTTTCTCCAAACTTGCTCCACTTGATCTTCAACTTGTAAATCTACAATCACACTCAAGGGAGGGAAAAATTGTTGATTGTTAGTGAATGGAGTTTTTCCTTAGTCAAACCCCTTGTAGGTAATTAAACCAAATGATGAAATGAAGATGGATATGAAATAATGCAAATGATATCACCTTGGATGATGTCTTGTGAAACAAATCTACAAACTAACATGTAGTGGCCATGAAGAATGTAGATATTGAATCCTTGAATGTAATTTGAACAATGGTTGCAAGTAGATCTTCAATGCTACATCATCAATCTTATGCTACATCATCAATCTTGGCTCAACAACATGAATGAATGCTTCAAACCCTTGACATGATGATATGACTTTGAATTGCTACAATAAAATCTTGAAATATTTCTTGCAATGCCTTGTAAATGCTCTATAATGCTCTCTTGAAATTGCTAGAATGCTTCATAAACTTGCTAGGTGAAACTATGTGATTAATCCCTTATTTATACTAAATTAGATTAACCTTAAAATTCAAACAATTAAGGCCGCGACCAAATTTGGAAAGAAACATTATTAAATTCCTACTAGAATGAAATTCAAAAAGGGGGGTCCCATTAAGGGAGGACCCATTCACCACCTAGGGCGAATGGGTTATGGCTCAATTTACTAGGACCTAACCTTGGGGGATGGAAAGAGAATTCAAAACCCATTGTAGATCAACTGAAATATGGGGGTCCTATTAAGGGAGGACCCATTCACCACCTAGGGTGAATGGGTCCTGACACCATTTTCTAGGACCTAAATTTTCCCAATGAAATATTTTATTAATTAAATTATGGGTGTCGGGATAGATCTTTGGGAGGTGTCATAATTAAGGCTTAAATTTGAATTAAAAGAGGGTTAATTACTCCAATTACCCATAATTAATTAATGACCACCTAGATAAGTGTGAAAGTGATTTATAGCACTTTACAACACTTAAAAAATGGTACATATTGTGTACATTTTATTCAGAAAGGGGCCCATAAGGCTTAATTAAACAAACACATCCTAGCAAAGTGTGAAAATGTGTTACAACACTTTACAACACCTTTGCAAAGGATCAATTAAGGCATATTTTAGTCAAATAAAGGTCCTAGAATAGTGTGAATGTGTACAACACATTACAACACCACTCCAAGACATCATTAATTCGGTTTTAATGTCCATTATCAAACCAAGGGAAAAAAGGCTACTTTTTCCATTAATACAGTTAGATCATGACCAATTTTATAGAAATGAAAACTCTCCCTCTTATGATTTTTGACAATAAGATTTAATTTACATTTTTTCTTACTAATATTATAAAATCCACTCATGGAATATTTTTCCTTTTTTTGTAGCTTCTTATGGAGAGTACTTGAGAAAGGAGAAACCTATACAATGACATCATGAAAGGTCTGGATTGTATTTCATATATTCCCCCCTTCATATAATTTTCCATCTAAATATTTATTTTACATGCATATTTGTAAGTCTACATGTACTTTGAGATGCATGATCATTCTAGGATTCACATACAACTTAATGTGGGCACATTATTTATTGGTGAAATTTGCATACCCATGCCATTCCCCAATAAATAGTTTTGTGCCAATTTTGAGGAGAGTGCCTTAATACATTGACATATTGACAGATGTTGCAATTGTATGTAAAGTCAAGTCGCTTGTCCTATTCTACCTACCTATTTGTTATATACATCTCTATAAAATTATCCTCTACCTCACCCCTATGTTCACAAATTTTGATATATTCTCCAGGTACCCATACTTTTTTAGACCTATTCAAACAATATTCCATGTACTCAAACATTATGCACTCCAATTTGACCTCTTTTATTTCAATTCTTGTAGTTGTTAGGTTGATCCTATGATTGTCAACTTGATCCTTTCAAATTTAAATTTGGGTCAATTCCACCTATACATTTCCTGGTAAGGGTTGATTAAACACAAACCTGCATGATTTATTATTATTTCCTTATATTTAAGGACATTCAATGCATTCATTTACATGTTTCTCTCAATCTAGTATTCATTTGCATATCATTCACATTCCAACAATTCAATTGGTGGAATCAAAATAATCTAGATTTGTATGATCATTCTAAGAGCATATATGCATGATTTATGAGAATGTGTTGCCTAACAACATAATGATAGCTCTTCTAAGGTATTTTTAAATACCGGTCATTTTGAAACATAAATATGAATTAGGCAAAGAAAAAACAAAAAAATGTACAAATTGCTAGATCAAGTTCACAAGCGAAGGACATTTTTGTACTCCATATTTGATCTAGATCCACAAGCTCAAGAAAGTGTAAGGTAAAATTGAATATTCTAATCCACAAGTGAATCTTAGTCTATTAACTTTATCTATTCTTGATTTAGAGATATCCAAATTTCAATGCCACATCAAATTAATTTCATTCTTCAATTTACTAAATAAAATGATTCTCCTTTACATTTACTTTCCTAAAATTACTATTAATATAATCTAAATTTACTAATCTCAATTAACATTTATTAGTACTATTGCAATCGATTTAAATCTAAATTTTATGCTTTTTAAATATATATATTTAAAAAGCATAAAATTTAGATTTAAATCGATTGCAATAGTACTAATAAATGTTAATTGAGATTTAAGTGAAATGTTAAATATTTAGTTTTAAAAATTTGTAAAAAATATTTTGCTTGAACATAATTGGCTAAGAAGTTTGGGGTGTTATGGGTGAAACATGAACTATTTTTTCACTTTTTTAATGTATGTAATTGTTATTTTTTATTAAAGAAAATCTCACAAAAAACAATTAGCTATTTTATAAAGTTCTTGCATTAACACAAAAATAATAAGATAAATTTTGAATTAAAGCACATCCATAAATTAGCATATAAAGATAATCTTCCTATGTATTTGATTTTACACAATTAAAATAAATATTTAAATTAAATCTTAAATTATTTGATATTGCCACTTTTTTATTTTCTAAATTTTATTAACTTCAAAACATACATAAATACAAATAAAAATTAAAAGAAAATAACTAAAATTATTAATTAAATTTTAATTCTAATCCTTTTTTTTTTTTTTGATACACAGGACTCCTCCGGGTTAACCCAGCCAGCATGAGTCGAACCTTGGACCTATATGGGACGAACCCAAAGCCTTAGCTCAACCATACCGACCATTCGGGATGCCGAGCGAACCCCTATTCTAATCCTATTATTATTATTAATTATTATAATTATAATTAGGATTAGAATTAGAATTAAGAATAAGGTAAAAATTATGGTTAGAACTATTCAAAAATTAAAATAAATGAAAAATAAAATATTATTAATAAAAATACTAAAATATGATTAATAGATGCTCCCAATTTTTATTCTTCTAATATCTTTATTTCAAATCTTATTCCCAATATTAATTCATAGATTTTTTAGTTAGGGTTAGAGATAGGTTTAAGATTAGGATAATGGTTTAGAATTTATTGTTAGAGTTAAGAGTGTGAGTTAGGATTAGGGTTAGGTCATTCTAATACTAAAACACTATAATTAATAAAACTTATATTTATTTTTATTCACATTAGTAAAAATTACATTTATTTTTTCAATCTAGAAAATAATAATTACAATCCTATAAAGACAAGTACTAGCCATTACATAACACTTGTTATTTAATTTAAACTAATTTGTAGTTAATTATTTATATATATTTAACTAACCTAAATTAAACAAAAAAAAAAAAAAAAACATTTCTTTGACACTAGAAATCATTTAAAAATATGAATTTTTTAACATGTATAATAATTAATAATTATGGAAAATAAAGTTTTATTTATGAAAATAAAACGTTGAATCTGAGGACGACATTTTACAACCGTCAAAAAGATTTTTTATGAGAGACGGGTTAACAAGAAATTCCATGCCTGCCTAAAAAATTTTTTAAACACTACTTACAATCGTCAACGTCACGTGGAAAACTGAGTCTCACCCGACTGGGAATCGATTGCTCAACATCGCACGATTAAATGTCCATTGTACTTTGTGTGGCCCCCTCATGTCTAAATATTTATTTTACATTTGATGGTTGATTAAACATAACCTTACCAATTTATTAGCTATATGGTAAATTCAATGTATTCATTTACATATTTCTCTCAATCTAATATTTGTCTGCATATTGTTCACATTCAAAATAATTTGATGGATACAATTAAAAAAAATAAAATTTGCATGAGTTTTCTAACAATATATGTATAATTAAAAAGTGTTGTTTTTAGTCATATTCTTCAATATTTTGCAAGCTAATCTTTGTAGATGGGTTTCCTAACAACACAATAATAGCTCTTCAGAGATATTTTTAGATAGTGCTTACCTCCATACAAAAATACGTTTTTAAGCAAAGCAAAAATAACAAATTTATAATTAATAGCATCAAGTTTCCACAATCTATGATAATCAAGTGTTAACTATTTCTAGATTGAAACTGCATAAATTTTTTAAATCAACATTGCAGATCATACTGGATGATTATATACTTAAATTTATTCTTGTTCTCAAAATATTCAAATTTGAATACCACACCAAATAACCTTTATTCTTCACTCACCAAGTAAAACGATTCCCCTTCACAATTACTTTTCTAAAACTAACCATTATAATCTAAATTTATCAATCCCAATATACATTTATTATTTAATTTAAACTTATTTGTATTCAATTATTTACATATATTTAATTCAGCAATATTTTCCTTTGGCACTATTAAGTATTCAACATTAATAATAATTAATAATTATAAAAAATAAATTTTATTTATAAAAATAGGACGTTGAATGTGAAAAGGAAATTTTACAGCCGTCAAAGAATTTTTGTGTGAGAGAGACGAGCTAATAAGAAATTCTAGGCTTGCTGGAAAGCATTTTAAACAATACAATCGTCAACGTCGCGTGGAAAACAGGTTCCAGGATTGTAAGTAACGGAGGAAAACTGAGTGGAAACATCGTACGATTGGGAGAGGAAAGCAAGCCTAAAACGCAAGTATATTTTAAATTTTCAAAGGCGTGATCATAAATTTTCTCCGCTGTTCGAATGTGAAATTAATGAAGTGTTGAATGGACTTCGCTATTTTTCCTTTGGTCTCTTCTGTCCATCATTTCACACCAAGAAAGTTTTTAATTGAATTATGAGAATTCATAATCGGAGTTAAATTTATAAAGGTAATAGGCATTTTTTAATCTGATTTTTTCTTTTAGAAAAGTCTTAATTTATTTTATATTATTAGAACATACATTCAAGTGAATGTTCTATTTATTCATCTACGTGATGTTTTATTTTCTCTCTTGTTCAAGACTTCATTAATGACAATTTTAATTGAATCATCCACTTGATGCTATTTTATCCAAGACTTCTTTTCTTATTTCAAGGCTTTGTTGATGACAAACATGTATTGACTTTTTTAGATATTCTAGAAGACACGACATAATAGTGGATTCAATGGGAAATGTACCAAGTTCAACTAGAAATTTTTTAGTTCAACTAGAAATTTTTTATAGGGGCTTAAGTTTTTTGTTTAAATTTACTTGTGATTGTGTGCTTTTAGATTTTCTCCATCTTCTTCCATTTTGAGTATGAAATGTACCAAGTTCAACTAGAAAAAAGTTCTTTGTTTAAATTTATTTGTGATTGTGTGCTTTTAGATTTTCTCCATTTTCTTCCTTTTTGAGTATGAAGTGTTGCTAGCCCATAATTTGCACTAGTAGCTCACACCATTAAAATTATTGATAACTCGAATATAACCAAATAGTTTTGCAATCCACAACTCCACCTCTCTACTTCTATTTTACAAACCATAAAGTGTTCTCCAACATCTTCAAGCTTTCTTCCTCCTACAAGTTTCTCAATTGAGTTTGTTATTGAAGTCAATTTCAAAATATTTTGTGCTTTGTTACTTATTTTGGAATACTCCCTCAAAATTAAAAAAGAACTATTTTTTTTGTTTCTTTTGTTGGAAAACACCATGATCTTGGTCTTGAGAGTGTTAACTTGGATACCTACCTCATTGTAAAAGTTCTCAAAGACATACAAGTGTTCTTGCAAATGTTTAGTTTAAAATAATTTTTACTTTGTCATAGACAAGCTATTCTATTTTGTGAAATTGATGGTTTAGTTTGGTATAATTTTAACATTTCAAGTCAATTTTGCTATGTTGTCAAATCTTTATAATGGGAAATTTTAGGTTTCTTACATTAGTTTTCACATTAATCTTATCTGAACATGGTTTCTTCTCTTTTTTTGTCAAATATTTATAATGGGAAGCTTGTAGGAATTAAAACCTCACCAAGGTTTTTTTCTATTTTTGTTTAAGAAGTTGTTGGAAACTTGTGTTGTCATTAATGTCAACAGATTTGGTGTTGCATTGATGCCAACCTTGGACATAGATTGTTGGAGATATGGAGTTGTTGGAATTTATATCTTTAGTTGATGAAGTGTTTGAGGAGTTGCAAATGTTGTGGCTTGGTTGAAAAGGTGCTTGTGATGATATAAATGTAGCATAGTCACTTGGTTTCCAAGTGCTTTTGAGAATTAAAAATGAATAAAAGAGAGAACAGTGTGATAGAGAGGTTTTTTTTTTTTTGATCCACATTACTTTAGTCTTGAATTTATCCTTGTGCAGTTGGATATGTTGATCAGACATGTTCAAAGGTGTTATAGCTAGAGTTTTGAGTTTTGGATCGGTTGGCAAAAGAAGTTGTGTTCACTAGTGTGTGAACTATGAAGCAGGTTTTCTTGGAGAAATGGATTTGCTCTGCATTTCTTCATAGTGAAGGTTCTTGTCTTGTGAATGTGCCAATATTGTCTGTATCTACCTTCCCTCAAAGTGGTTCGAGTTTTGGTGCTCCGCAAGGTTGAATTCATGAATTGTTGTTCATGGGAGTTTGATTGGTTACACATAAAGGTTGTGTTCTTCAAGTTGTATGTGGTTGTGGTGATATTGTTGGATTTTATATTGATGATGAAATATTCCAAAATATTGTATGATGTGTGTGGTCCACGAGTTTCGTTTGGGCTTGGTGAAGCATGTAAGGGCATTAATATAGGTTTGGATGACTAGACATGTTAACGCTAATTGTGGTGGTTGTTTGTTATTTGTGGAAGTGTGGTGTAGCATGGTGATATGGATTTGGATCCTAGTTAACCCTTCATGTCATTAACCTTCACTTCTTTCCACCACATAAGTGTTTGGTGCTAACCTATTTTATAATTACACATTTGAGGTGCATAGTCAACCTTGGAGAATGTTTTCAAGGTTGTGGATGGTATAAACATAAGGTGAAATATTAGAGATGAAGTGTGTGTAATGTGATGTTGTAAATATAATCAAGTGTAGTGATGTGAGTGTGAGATTTGATGATTAAGGCTATCAGAAGTAGTGAGTAGAAGGTGTAAATTTTTAGTGTACCTAAAGTTACGGGAGGCAGTGAGCTAAAGGTTGCAAATTGTGTAGAGTGATCGTGGTAGGTCTTCTTGTT
>VDFB02329595.1:0-13851 GCA_007258455.2 Sequoia sempervirens | reverse complement strand
TGTAATGAAGCTTAATAAACAAACATTAATTCTAATTGATTCAAATGACATCTAAACCTAATTTATATAAGAAACCTATTTAACAATTCTAATGGTTCAATTCAACATTTCTAATAAACAAATCTAACTATTCTAACAATTCTATCTTAACCATAATAAACGGAAAATTTGAAACATAATTGTAAACAAAAGTGATTATTCGATCTTAACATTTACCAACATAGAAGATGATTTTAATGATTAAACAATTAAAAATCAGTTTCTAGTACAGATTTAATATTAATGAATTAGAAAATAATAGCACTTAATAAAAATACCATAATATTGTTCCAAAGGTTGAGTGGGCCCTACTCTTCCTCAGGTAAGATCCTTCAACACAGTGAATTAATTAACTTCTTGCTTCCTTTCTCATTGATCAAAAGTAGAATGCAGAACAATGTATTGCTTGTGATTAGAGAAATTATAATTGCAAATTATCTAACTCCTAACTAAGACCGAAATGTGGATATTTATAAAATATCCTTAGTAGCTTCTAACATGGTGTTAACTACCAAAACTTAAGGCGACCAACTACAGATTACAAAATGAAACTAAAAATAGAATTGAAGTTGACTAAGGAGGACTATGCCAGAACTACACCAGATTGGCACTGGAAGTAAAAGTTCCTCAACCAACTATGAAGAAGTCAATTCAGACTTTGAGTGACTCATCATCCAGCAGGGCCTATCTATGGCATAGTCATTCCTCATGATTAGACAGAGAGTTTAACCATCTCATCAATCTTTAAGATACCCTGTTAAACACCCTTATGAAAAGGACAACAATTATGGTAATAAAGATTAATGTAGCATAATCATCTCATCCAAAGTCATCATAAAGCAACACATTTAACATAAGCTATTACTTCCAAAATATTCATTAATTTAGTTAAACATAAAGTAAAATAAGCAAATATGTTAATCTATTGTCTACCACCAGTCATGTCAATTAACAATAAAAACAAGTCTTTTAAACATAAAAAGCATTAAATGAAAGTATTTTATATCTCCCATCATTTTCTCCCCAAGTTGCTTTGGAACATGTCCTCATGGTTCATCATCCAAAACTATGGTGTTCTCTTTCTCTCTGTTTAGTGCCTCCATCCAAATACAGCAGTCAAAAACACCCTCTTTGTATTGTTCTGACAATATGGTATTAAGTGCATAGCCATAGTTTTTTCTTAAGTTCTCAAACCACACCCTCATTACTGGAGCTGGTATATTTGTCGTTTCCTTTAGCTTTGGTGTTGGCATTATAATAATCGGCATTCTAAATCTCATGTCGACCCAAAATTCTTTTTGTTGTTGGATTAGAGTGATGACATGTCTAACCCTGACTAAACTCCAACTGACATTATTCAGACTAATTGGCTCCCTTCTCCTGACTGATTCTGGAATAAGCTGGTACCTTTCTTCACAAAACCATAGTGCTAATGGTGGGAGTGTTGCTTCCACATTCTGGAATGATGCAATGCTATCAAAAAAAATTGAGACATAGAGGGGAATAATATCATTTAACCTGACCACTGATCTTACAACTTTGATATATAATTTAGCATGGGGATTTTCAAGTCTCATTGGAAACCCATATTTTCTTTGAGCTTCTTTGCACTTATTCATTCTATTTGACCAATCCACTTGGTTTTGCAGTAAAGAAACAAATGACCTTATCAGAAGTTTGTTAATGTGTTTTTTATGCACCTCAACACAGGTAGTGCGTAGGTGCACTACCTCTCTTGAAAGGAAACCTCCAACTACAAGCTACTGAAAATCTCCCCAAGGTCTCTCGGGTGTCAGGTCATGACTTGCATAGAACTCCTCAGTTGATTTTGATGTGATTTTGTTGGTAATCATAGGGCAGACTTACGTAGCTAAATGCGGGATGGATCTTCAAATCTGAAGTTTCTAAGATGGGAAGTAAAGTGTATTCTGCTGTAGGTTCAAACAACAATCCAAAACTTCGATATTTTCTTCAAGTTTGGATTTACAATATGCAATGAACCTTAGCACAGGCTATTTCTTAAAAAAAAAGGAAAAGAGCAGGGAAGATGGAAGGTTCCTGGATCTGCAACTAACTGTGAACAATGATCATGGAAGTTATGCTATGGATAGCTCCTTTCAAACAGGATTCCACTTAACCAAGAGGTCTACTGTATAGTGAAATTTGTGCTATCTTCAAAGGTCTGCAAGTATTTTACCATTCATCCACCATTTGCATGCATGAACAAAGATAAAGATTCAAACAGCAGCTTCAAATTTCAGCCCAGGCTAACTTAGCAAGGCCATTTACCAGCAACAAACAGCGAAAAGTATGGGCTAGGAGGCATCAACACAACATGAATTTCTATAATCACAGAATAGAAGGACTAAAATCTATCAAAGCAAGGATACAATTAGATAAAACAGCAATGTGAATCTAACTAAAGCATCTAACAATGGAAATTGAACCATGAAACATGTGAAGAAACCAGAAAATACACCAAGTCAATATATTTTCATTATAAATTTCAGCAACATGTCTTTACAACAAATCAACTCTCTTTGCAAATGAGAGAAGACCCCTATTTATAGTGCCCCAAAATCTAAATGAATGGACAAGATTGATTTTCATTGGGTGGCCAAGATTCATTACAAAATAGGGTTTCACCCACCCCCAATATATTACAATTTACAAATACATCTTTGTCCTTTTGCCTATTTTGTCACTTAGTGTTGGCACTATAGCATCTTGTCTTTTGTTGATTGCTCTTTTGTTGTAGCTATTCCTTTTGGAGTTCCTCATTGATAATAGGGTTGTCCTCCTGCTTCTTTGAAGCTGCATATTCCATGAATTTTAGAATACCTAGCTAGAGCTTGTCTACCTCAATGATCTCGTATCACAGCATCTAGTAGCTCCATTCTTTTGCATTATCCTCAAGCTTTTTCCAGTTCATCATACTTTATGCCCTGATCTTTGAATAGCTCTGATTGGTCAAAGGCACAGGTGGCAAAACTCATAAATTTCACTGTTATTTCATTGGATGTCCCATCCACCATCTTCTTCTAAAAGTAAGGTTTTATCTTCTCTGGATCCATTTGTACTGTGGGCATGTCATACTCCGTCATCAACTTGAGATATCAAGCACATTCCGCCCTAATTTCCTTGACCCATTCGATGTCTAGATCCACCTTACTCATTATATGTTCCAACCTTTCCTTTCTGTTACCGAAATCCTGCCTCCACACATCCATCAACTAGTGATTGTCCCTTTTGAATGCAAGCTCCTTTTCCCATGTGGCTTTCGGTAACTAGAGGATGGCCTCAATCTTTGGATAGGTGGAGTCGTATGTTGCAGGGAAGTCAGTGCAAAGTTTCTTTGTGCTCTCCAAAGATTGTTGTAGATCCAAGAACTTGTTGGTTGTTCGAACGACCCGGCCAATACCCATGTTCTCGACGTACAGGACCTATCGGAACCAGCTCTCCATAGTCTTTTTCAAGTTCTTTCTTCTCTCCAATTTGTCAATTTTCTCTTTGGACAGCAGCTGGGGTGGAGCCGTAGATGTGGTAGGCAAGTCATCCACCGAAGACCATTGTTGGATGTAATTCATCAAGGCAACTACCTGTGCCTTGAGTTTGTCCTTTGAGATCTTGTCCTATTTTATCAGGTGCACCATTGTAGCCACTGATGCCTCAAGATGCCCTACCTTCTGCTCTCTAGTAGTGGTCCCCAATTCGATGGTGGAAATGTTGTAGCTTACACCAACATGGCATACCACGGGTGTTTCTATCTGTGCGGTTCGGGACTCAGAAGCATCCATCGTTATTTTGGATCTCACTTTAGACTTTTTCTCCTTCCTAGTTGAGCTTTGTGCTTGGGCTAGGATAGCTTCTAGCCTTGCTCTCGGATCCTTAGGAGCGAGAGTCTTCTTCTCAAGCTATTTTTCCAACCACTCGGGCATGGAAAATTCTTCTTTTAGTGGATCTTGATCACCTTCACCCTTCTCTGTTAGGCCCTTCGTTTGTGCACCTTTCACCTTGGTGTTGTCTCCCTCTTCCTCATCAGAATCTAAGACAAATGTGAGGCACTTGACAGGAGGATTAGTAATCAACTATCCTTGGGGACTCTTTTCTTCCTTAGTTTCCTTTTCATTTATGTCTCCAATCTATTTGTCTTTGTGCATGTATCCCTCAGGCTGGTCCTCTTCCTTGTCCTTTTCTTCTATGGGAGGTGATACAATCTCTAGTTGTTTTTCCCCTGCAGGGGTTTCCACAATTTATGTTGTCTTGTCACCCTCCTCTTCTATGAGAGGTGAACTTTCTACCTCTTCTTCATCGTGTTTTAGTTGTCAGGCCATCTCTTCTTCAAGATCATCATCAAAGGTTTGTATGATGACCCTACCACCGGCATCCTCCTCCTCATCCCCACTCTCGGAAGATCCTGTTCCCTCCTCCTTGTAGGCCACCCTGTCAATTGTCTGGTGTTCATACTCTGGGTGTTCATGGAATTTGTCAACTTCCTCTTCAAATGGCTTTAAGGCCTCTTGCTCCCATCTCTTCCACTCCTCAGAGATTAACATGGTGGCCTCCATAACTGGCGGTCCTGCCAGAGGCTACGAAGGTTTACCAATAGCGAGGACTTGTGCTAGGGCCGCCTGAAGAGTGGGGTCCATAGGGATCTGGGAGAGCTTGAAAGGGAGATTCTACATGTGTTTTGAGAAGGCCTCAGGCAAGGCGGGAGCGGGCATTGGTTCCATCACTGTAGCTACTGGGAGTGATGTGGTAGGTGACATGGTAGAGGAGGAAGGAGGAGTAGTTACAGTGGAGGAACAATCAATAACTATTACAGGCTCAGTCTGAGGTGAAGGGGCAAGATGGACTAAGATGTCCACTACCGACGGGGATGTGGCAACCATGGCTAGGGAGACATATGGTGGGGCAGTCGAGACAGGGAGAGCCGAAAGAGGTTCTAACTGATCTATCCTTTTTTCTTCACCCTCTTGGATTACGGGCTGCTCTATGGTGCCTCCCGTTTGCTTGAGCCTTTTACAAGGTGAGCCTCCTAGATCTTTCCTTGTGTATACTCTGAGATCCGAAGACTACTCCATTTGCATTTCTTTCCTCTTCTTAGATCTGGTGATTGGAGGAGACTTGGATGTACCGCCTATTGAAGTTGTGGCGGCGACATCTCTGAAGGCACTGGGCTCACTCTTTAGCCCTTCATATGTCAAGACCACTCCTTGTTGCTTTAGCTAGCTCACTTGTCCTTTAACCCATTCTTTGGTTTGGGCTACGATGGGTTTGGTCACGATGTCAAGGTCATCGACCTCCTGTTCATCCCAGTCAATTGCAGGTAGTGGCAGATCAGAGACTACGTTATATCAAGGATCCATGATAGTGCCTTCAACTTCCTCAACCTGATCTAGTATAGGGAATAGTTGCACCCTTCTTATGAAGTATGCAGTAATTCTCATGTAGTGCCTAGCGCGCACCTCTTTGTCATCCTGGCAATTTTCCCAAAAATCCTCGACATTATGTAAATGGGCGTACTCCAGTCCTAATGCCTTTCTTACGTGCCCATACGGGTCCATCCATGGGCGAGGAGTGTTTAGTTGGAAGTGATATTCAACCTGTTCCTTTTCTGAATTCCTAGCACACTAGGAAGTTTGCAGTTTGTACATGCCCCAACCAAGGGTCAAGGGATAGGAGACTCCTGCCAAATGCTTGTTGTTGAGGATGACATGCACATGTTGCAGCTTTCGAGAGAGTCCCAATAGTAAAATCCAGTCATTGGGGTACCGGGGTAGTTTGTTTGGCCTCTCAGTGAAACCTTGGGCACGAATGTATGTAAACTTGGAGAATTGCAAGTACAGGAAAGCGTATTGCTTTAGGAATTCTTGCGCGCTGTGAGAGAATCTCCTCTCAAAATCCCCTCCAAGTAGCCAGATGATGTGACCAATGAAGGCATCATTGACCCTATAGTATTCCTTCTTAAAATTTCTGAATTGAAGCTAGGGATGTTTGTTATAGACTTTCAATCTTCACCCTGGCTCCTCCTCAGGTGCTACAAACAGTCCATTATACTGCCTTTGTTCTGCCAAGGAGTAGACTAGATAGGAGGTCATGTAGAACTTGGAGCTTTTCTTCACGTTCATGAACTGTTCATGGAAGCAGTCGCTTATCATGCCTCCCCAATAGAATGAGGCCTTCATGGTGACATCCTCATTTCCACGGGGGATCTGCTCAATAAAGTAAACCATCCATTCCTAAAAGAACGCAGCGGTGGGTAGGCCCATTACCCGGCTCAGCATGGTGACCAAGTCATGTTAGTCTTCATGGAAATCGCTGCGGAAGAGCTCTTGGGGAACCTTTGCAGTGCTGCCCCTTTTTTCCTTGAGCCAATGCTGATTTATCAGTCTCTTGTAGCCCACCGGGTTATCATCCCATGTCGCCTTACATTCCTCTATGGTGGGCGTTTCCATCTCTTCGAAGGTAGGAATGTGGAAGGTCCTCGTAATTCCCTCGGCTGACATGTCAGCTAGAATATTACCATCTCTGTCAACGATGGTCCTTGTCTCGGGTTGATAGGCCTGCTGACAAGCCATGACTAGTTTAGGGGCAATGAGAGATGAGGGGAAGCCTGCATCTTTTGCAATTTTGCTCTACCTGATTAATATGGCATTATCAGTCCTCGGGTGAATTCTGACCCTTTGCATAAACTCATTAATATCGACCTAGCCAATATTGGTGTCTATGACTTCTTTCTAGTCAGTGATGACTTTTGAATGTATAGGCTCACCCTAGAATTGGTATTTCATTGGTCTTTATCCTCTTTTCCATGAGGAGCCTTTCCTGACTTCTTTCCTTTGTCCTTTTCTGCGGCAGCCCTTGAGGGTCCCGCACCCGATTCCATATAGCCTGGAAACAAGGGCATAGTGAGTATAACCAAATATGAAAGCATTAATCATGTGGACGAAATCAAATTTAGATAATTTATCATTCATAAAATCATACTTTTACTTCCAGATGTCATTATTCCTTTACTGGAGGGATTTCATACAATTCGGGTCCAGAGGACCAGACTTCCCTGGCAGGAATGCTGTTTTGAAAGGGAAAATGGGGCGGGGCGATCCAGGTGATTTCTCCCAACTAAATTTTGATTGTTTAAAAGGTCAATGCGAAAGAAAGATCAATTTAAGCACATGGTTCGAGATCAGATTTCAAATTCGAAGTTGTTTGGATCATCTTAGGAGCATCCAGAGGTACAATGTCGGAAAGTCATTAGGGGTTGGCTGCTTGAAATGGCTAGAAATGAAGGGAATTTTGGAGACAAAATTCTGGGGTACGAGACCTAGGAGGTCAAGGGACAGCCATGGTTTTCCTTTGTATTTGGAGGCACTCAGGCCTAGAGAGTCGGGAAGTCGCCCCACCTTTGCCGTTTGGAACGACGATCACCGGATGGAAGTCCAGAGGGAGTGACCCGGAGGACCGGACTCGGCATCAAGGTCGGGCGTCAAATTTTATGAAAAGTTCTCTTTTGGGGAATAGGAGGGTAGAGCCCGAAGGTCGGAAAGGTGAGCACATTTTTCCCTTTTGGACTGGCAGAGATGGGACGGAATCCTGGGGTGCAGAGCCCGACAAGGGCAAGGATGTCAAAATTCAATGTTTTTCGGTCTTGCAGCGAATTGGAGGCTTAGGGTCCGGGAGGTAGAAGGTTACCCATGAAACACCATTTGAAATGGTGAAGTGGCCATGGAAGTCCACGAACCAGGACCCAAGGAGGTGACAGAAGGTGGGTTTGCACGCAACACCAGTCGGTGAAAGGCAAGGCAGGTTTTGGGGCTCGGGCGGACGGGTCAACTCCATCGTATGGAATGGTGAAAGCATCATGGAATTCCGAACATGGAAGTCTGGGGACCCAGGCCCAGAAAGCCAAAATGGAGGCCAAATTTTTTATGTTTAAGTTTTCAATTTTGACAAAAATCAAACGACATAGGTCCAAGGAGCCGGGCACGAGAGGGTAAATCACCATTTGGAGATTTTATTTTGTTTCTAAGTTGTGATGACCATCGGAAGACCCAAGCCCAAGAACGTGAACGCCCCTGGGCGATGAACGGCCATGACGAGGTGAAATTTTGGACCAATTTTGAGGGCGTTTTGGAAGTTTTCTGAAGATTCTAGGACATGGGTTTTGTGTGTTTTATCAAGTTTTATCAATTGAATGTGTTTTTAACCCATGTTGTTCATCATTTTAGGCATTAAAATTATGAAAAAATTCTCAGGAGAGTAGACGGAAAACCTACCTCAGAAACCCGATGAGGCAAGGCATGAAATCTGCTAAGGGTTTTTGAATGACAATCGCGGACGCGAGGATGGCGGTCGACGGATGCACTAGACTCCTCTAGCAAGCACTCTGATCCCTCTAGAAAACCTGAAAAAATGAAAATGATAGGTCGACCTCCATATTTATACCCAAAATAGAAATTAATGCCAGCATTTAATGTCCATATGGAGGACCGTTGGGTCTGTTGAGTTCAAATTTTTGGAAGGCGGCGGGAGGTCCGGGGCCTGGGTGCCAGAAGGATGTGGGTCGATGGCCATTTCAAAATGCTTTTGGAAACCGATGGTGAAGGAAGACCCAAATTCTGAATAGCGGAGCATCGTCAAAGGTTCACCATTGCAAACAGCAAAAGTGGCACGGAGTTCTAGACTTGGAAGTCCAAATGATCGGGCCCAAAGTAGACGAAGGTAGGTTGAAATGTTTGCAAATTTCACCAGATAGAAAACAGGAAGCCAGGTCCCCGGGCCCGGGAAGGCGGAAGCCTTCCGCTATTCGAAACGATGAACACCCTGGGGGAAACTCGTCCAGGGAAACCCGAGGAGGCAGGCCCGCCAAGTCCCAAGGCTGTTGGCAGAGGAAAACTGCCAAGGAGACTCTGCAGGGCACCAGGACTTTGACAAAATTGAAGGGGCGAAACACGGTCAATCTTAAGATGAGACTTTGGGGCACGCTGACCACTTAGGACACTAAAACGGAGACATGCAAAATGAGGCGGCGACAAAAATGACCCGGCAAGGCGAAAGAAAAGAGGGTCACCGTTCCGAACAGAGTGTATGTGTTGAGGGCACAACAAAGTTCACCAACATATATATTCAACATTATGTCATCGTTATCCCTAATTAAAAACCCATGTTGGTAGAACTCACACATTAAATTCTGAATGTTGAGGTGGTTTTTAAAGTAATCTTTAAGGAAATCATGATCTTCATTATAATCTAGACTCCTTCCCAAAATTAACTGATTTATTTTCCATTCTAAAAACTTTTCTCTAAGAAACAAAGAATAGGTTACAGCCGGTCTTCTCATGGAAAGCATGTAGGAGCTGATTTCTGCCACCCATTCAAGTCTTCTCTCAATCTCATTCTTTTCTTTTTCTAAATTTTGTATATGCTCTTTCAACACTTTTTTTTCCTCCTTATATTTGAAAACTGCCAAAGAACGGTATCGAGGCTGAACTAGAGTTGGTTGCATAGGAGTGGAAGGAATGTGAGGGATAACGAAAGGTAATGCAAGCCTACATGGAGGAGCAGTGGAAGTAGAGGGTTCTTGAGCATAGAACCACATGGATTGTTTCTTTAATTCTTCTTCTTTCCATTGCAACTCTTCGTTCAATTTTGAATTTCCTCTGCACTTATTAATGCTTGCACACTGGCTTGTTGCAGGGTATCCTCTGTTTTACTTAACTGTTCTTTAATCCTTGTGTCATTTTTCTCAACTTTCCTTTCCATTGCTTGATTTTTGTAGATTAATTGTTGCAATTCTTCTTCTTTCCTTCTTAATTTTTCTTCAAATAATTGCACATTTCTTCTTTCTTGTTCTAATTCGGCCTCTAAATGGGACATTTTCATTGTTCTCAACAATTCCTCAGTCTCTAATTCTTTTATATTTAATTCTTATTGGGGTCCCTCTTCTTCAATTAAAGGCTCTTTCCCTTTCCTCTTCTCATGTTGTGGGAAAGGTATAGGGGATTTCATAGTCTCTTATTGTTCAAATTCTTTAGAGGCCTCTTGCTCTTCAGATTGTGCACCAAACTCTTCAGCAGAGTCGTAGACTTCAAAAATAGGGTTATCTTCAGGAGTCGGCATTGCATTTTTAGGGGGACTTTGAGGTCTCTCAGGAGATTGTACAGGGGTACGGGTATCTTCATGTTCAGGGGATTTAACAGGGCTTCTGTAAATAGGGGTTTGACTTATAGGTGCCTCTTCAAAAGTGGACACTACAGTTTCAGTATGTCTAGGGTTTTCCTCATGTACTTCTTGTCTCTTCCTTTTGACCTAGTACGAGTTACCCTAGATATCTCTGGCAATTTTCTTTTTCCCCTTTTCTTGGAAGATTCTCCTTCCTCCATTTTTATCATTTTGGCTAAGGGTCCCCTTGTGGGTCTCCCTTTTTTCTTTCCTACAAGAACAAACAAAAACTCTAACCAACCTTGCTTCCCAGTTTCCTTTCTTAAGAAATGGTATTTAATTATCAAATGTATCAACCCTTGGTATTTCATAGAAGATTCCCCCTAGCTTTCACTCTCAAAATCATGGAAGAAATTTGTTGAAATAAGAAAATTGGCAAATTTATCCTAGCTGAAGGTTTTGTCCAACCATACCTTAAATGTATTAAAAGTTGCATTCCTAGACCTAGTATCGTATCATACTTCCCATCACAAGTGAAGAACTTCATAAGCCAAGTTGCAGCAGTCCTCCATGGCTCATCCAAACTATTATGAGCTATTCCATCACCGGGTCTCCTTTGTGCATTTGTATCTCTGGCCTTCTTTCCGGCTCCTGGTGAAATGTAGCCACCAATTTCTCAAACTTAACTCAGCCTTTGTTAACTAGTTTTCCTTCATTCAAAATCCTAGAAATTTCACTTATAATTTCTGTTGTGACTTTTATTAGTTCTCCCCTTACCCTGGTGACATTCACGTTGAAGTTTGTCACAAATTCCCTAACCATTTGTGGTTGGAAGCCTTCATACTACATCACAAAATTTAGCCACCTAGCTTCTTCAAACAATCTTCTGGTCTCTGAATCAAGATTGAAGTTCTCTTATTCCCCATCTTTCTCTGTCAAAAATGGAAAACTTCACTGGAGGACTTCAACTAGTCATCTAAATTACTTACCAAAAGTATGGAATAATTTGTTTCTTGATTTGGGAGTAGCCAATTTTGAAAATTACATAACATGCCATTAATTGCCTGCATTTAATTCCTTTACTACTCTGGATGATTCGCACACCACAACTTGAAACTTGCAATTCAATTCGCAAGGCTGGCAGCATTCATTAGACATGTCATCATGTACTTGGGAGGATTTTTGAAAAGACAACTGAATCATGAAGAGATCCGTTGTCCTCGACTGACACCATCCATGTCACATCATTCCTTATTCTGGCAATCCACCACTTTTTGAAATGATTAAAAGTGGAATTATTATTATCATTTAATTAACATTGTGGCGGAAATTTCTAGATTCATAAATATTTACCTATTTTAAATTAGTCTAACTATCTTAGAAAATAATTTTGAAAACAATATTCACATTAAATGTGCACCTTAATTTATTTTGAGCCCTTGAGTTCTTCAGGAGACTTCAGGAGTTCATTAGGAGTCTTCAGGATCTCTCAGGAGCTTGGAATTTCAATAGTTTTCGGGAGCTTTTGAGCAAAAACGAAGTCTTTAGAGTCTTTAGTCTTCAAGATCTTCAGGAGCCTTCAGGAGATTTTGATGGGTTCTTCAAGAGCCTTTAGGAGCTTTTAGAAGTTAACTTAGATAGACTGCCATTTCTAGTTTTCATTCATCAAAATTTTATTTCATTTTTATTTTATTTTATTTTTTATTTTTTTTCTAAAAGTAAATCACCATTTGCTAGTTTTCAATTTACTTCCATTTTTCTCAAGGTAAACCACCAATTGTTGGTTTTCAATTTACCTTGTTTATTTGTGCCTTCTTCAAAGGTTCAAAGATCTTCTCTCATGGAAGAGATATCTTCCATGAGAAAATGCTCAATTATGTGTTGCACTTCATCCAGAAATTCCTCCTTTGTTGCTGGCTTATGGTAAATTTTCAGTGGATGACCATTGACTAACATAAATCTTTTCTCTCCATCAATTGGAACTAACTAGACAACTCCATTCTTGAACACTTGTTGTATCTCATAAGGTCCCAGCCATTTGGTATGGAACTTTCCTTTAAACTCTTCATCTGGAGTCAAATAATAGCGCCCAATCTCCCTCTCTGAACTATTTGGACACAATATTTTTATCGTTTCATTCCTTCCTTTTCTTTTGAATCACTTCTGTATGTTGAAGTGCCTCCATTATCATTTCATCAAGTTTATTAAGCTACAAAATTTTGCTTTTCTCTACTTCTGGTAGGTCAATCCCAACTTCTACTATTGTCTTCAATGTTTTCAACTCAAATTCAATTAGCATGACTGGTTTCTTTCCATACACAAGTTCATATGGCGAGAACCCAGTCATTGTTTTCCACGTGGTGTTATAGGCCCAAACTGCTTCATCTAGCCTATCTACCCAATCTGTTTTCTTCAAAGAAACTATTTTTTTTAGAATATTCTCTAATTCTCTATTTGTGACCTCTACTTGTCCATTCACCTATGGGTGATAAGGCGAAGATTTTATGTGAGTTATTTGGTACCTCTGTAAAAATGCTTCCATCATTGCTAACACAAATTGCAGTCCCTGATCTGAAACAATCTCTCTGGGTGCACCAAACTGTTGGAGAATTTTCTTATACAAAAATTCCACAACTTTATCTTCTTTTGTTGCTGGTAGTGCCTTCACATCAGCCCATTTTGTTGCATAATCGGTACAAACAAGGATATATCTCTGACCCCTAGAAGGTGAATCTATTGGTCCCACAAAGTCGATGCCCCACTTTTCAAATGGTTCAAGAGCTATTTGTGGCTGCAATGGCATCTCGATGGTTGTTGTAGGCTTCCCCATTCTTTGGCACTCATCACATTGTCTGACAAATAATGTTGCATCCTTTGTCATCATTGGCCAAAAGTAGCCAGCCCCCAAGATTTTTTGAACTGTTCTTACAACTGAAAAGTGTCATCCTTCAGGTTTGTGATGGAAGGCATGCACTACATCATAAACTTCCAATTCTATTACACATCTGCATAAAACATGGTTAGGACATAATTTAAATAGAAGACCATTAATCCATTGAAATCTGGAACTTTCACGAATTAACCTCTTTTTTTTCTTATTACTGAATTGACTTGGACATTTTCCTATAACAAGGTAATTTTCCAAATCAGCAAACCATGTTGGATGAACTGATATAGCAAATAAGTGTTCGTCAAGAAATGCATCATCCACTGGTTCTTGGTTATACTGTAAAATAATTCTGGAAAGAAAGTCAGCAACAACATTGTCCTTTCCAGGCTTATCAATGATAGTTACATCAAATTCTTGCAATAAAAGTAACCATCTAATAATGTGTCCACCTACCACTGCTTTATTCATTAGATATCTAATTGCAACATTTTCTATATGTACGTAGATTTTATAGCTTGTAATATAATGTCTGAATTTATTTATTGCATATACTAGAGCTAAAAATTCCTTTTCTGTTGTTGTGTAGTTTCTTTCAGCAAGATTTAAGTTTTTGCTAACATAGTAAATCGCATGCATGGCATCGTTTTCATCTTGTTGTCCTAACACTACACCAATGGCCAAATTAGATGCATCTACATGTATGTGAAAAGGTTCTCCCCAAACTGGTCCTTTGATAATGGGTGAAGTTTTTAGAGCTA
>VDFB02329594.1:0-29480 GCA_007258455.2 Sequoia sempervirens | reverse complement strand
CCTGATGGATTTCAATTGACTGATCAGGGAGATATGGTTTGTTAGTTGAAGAAAGCATTGTATGGACTTAAGCAAGCCCCAAGAGCATGCAATGCTAGATTGGACAAGTATTTTTTGAAGCTTGGATTTAAGGATACTTTTGAGTATCTTAGAGGGAAGGTAGGGGTGATTACCCCTCCTAATAAGAATTAAGATGCATTTATTTGCATTTGTATGTGCATTTCACAGTCATATCTTGATCTGGATTGATGTTGTGGTGGTTGCTACTCAAGGGGAGTAGTCAGATGTTCAAAAATGTGGTTCAAAGCTTGTGTGGAGAAAGATAATGTGTATCTTTGTCAAATATGTCAAAGGGGGAGAAGAGTCATGTGAAAAACTATGAAAGAAGTTAAGGAGAAAAGAGTCAGAATCTAAGGGGGAGAAAGCGCTAAGAGAAAGTTGCGTTGATGGTGTTTTTCACATCATGTGTTGCCATCAATTCCAAAGG
Source organism: Sequoia sempervirens (assembly GCA_007258455.2). Lineage (NCBI taxonomy): Eukaryota > Viridiplantae > Streptophyta > Pinopsida > Cupressales > Cupressaceae > Sequoia > Sequoia sempervirens. The sequence continues at coordinate 28,993 of VDFB02329594.1, read as the reverse complement.
GGGGATTGTTGGATATTGCTGATATGTGGTTGTCATTGATGTCAACACTATTGGAATTAATGTCTTTAAGGTTGTATATGTTGAGGATATGAGAAAATTGTAATAAAATAAGTTGCAAGTTGTTAGTGATGCAATGAAGTTCAGTTTAGCCATCATACTGTTGGCTAGAGCTCAGTATATTGATAATAAGAGGTTTTGGATCAAAGGTTTTGTTGAAAAGTATATCTAATTCATCCACATGAAGTTTCAAAGATCTGCATGAATATTTGATCGAGTTATCAGTATCTGTGTTATGACAGTTGTTTTGTTGCTTCAGTTGGTTTTCCTAAAAGAAGATGATGTGATTCTAGTAATTTTAGTTGTTTTGGATGCTTCTGTGGTGATTCATGATTCTTGTAGATGTTTCTAGAGCATGCTTTATCTATGTTGTTGATCTGCATTGATCATTGTGCTCGTGATTGGTGATTTTCTTCTTTGTATTCATGTTTTTCCATGATCATGGATGATAGGGTGATTGTAGCGTGTTGTGGATCTTTGAGGCATAATTTTTGAAGGTTGTTCATGTTTGAGGATTTTGTGTTGGATCCTTACTATGTTGTGGCCCATATTGGTTGGTGCGCATTGAAAATTGTTTATGGATTGGACCGACAGTTTATATATGTTTTACATTTTGTTAAATCCAAAATGTAGATGATGTTATTCTTAGTTGCAGATATATATGTTTGATTGTTTATACCATTTGAAGGCATGGTACGAGTGGTGTACAAAGTGTGTGAGTGTTGCATGCGAATAATGTTCTAATCTTTTGAAGGCAGAAGTAAAGTGTGAAGAAGAGTGAGTAGATGTTTATGTGCTTAACTAAAACTATAATCAGGCATTAGTAGATGTTGTTTTCTCAATTCAAAATCTTGTGGATGTAATGTGAATGTTTCTATAAGACAGTGTGTCTTCCTTTGGGCAGTAAGCCTTTTTTATTTGAGCAGTGAGCTCTAAGCAGTGTTCCTAAATGCATGTGCATTCCCCATTTATAATTCTTTATAATTTTAACAAGGTATGATCTTGTGGACTAACCTCCACTGTGGTTTTTTCCCTACTAGGGTTTCCACGTAAAAAATCTTAGTGTTATGTGTGTTTCTAATGTGGTGATGGTTTATTCTTTCATGTTTATTTACTAGATCTGAGATTAAGTTTAATAAGTATAATTTTTGTGACATTTGATTCACCCCCCCCACTCTCATTTTTCTTCCCTTGTGTTGCCAAAAAACAATTGTACATTTATAGTGCATAGAAATATTAAAAAGACAAAATACTATGTACCAATACAAAGTACAAAACCTACACCCAAAAGAAATTATGGTATGGCATGATGCATACATGCCCCAATGCAAATATGGGGTTGGATAGCTGCTACCAATTCTGTCAGCCCCTTGCCATATCATTTTCGTGTGCATAGAAATGTGCATCAATGTGGAAAAATTGGTCACAAATGTAGGATCTTCTTGGCACCATTGATTTGGTTTCAATGAGTTTTAATGCTATAACGTCATTCTTTCTTTTTGTTTTGTTTGTGGATGACACCATTACTATGTATGCATACTTGTACTATAGATTGGTGTGTTGTGTAATTGTTCCATGTCAGTATTTGATACTTCTATCTTTGCAGTCTTATCCAAAGGTATGAAGAGAATGGTATTAGCTACAACCTACTCTGTCAGCAAACAACAACCTCAAAAGTGTCATTAAGGATGCAAGATATTACCTAGCTTTTCAAATTATTTCTCCTTTCCTAAATCTGTTTGTTCATTTTTATCTATGTCCTATATAAATTTTCCCCCAAATTTAATTGTTCATGTTTCTTAATCTTATTTCCTCATCTTCTCATATTTGAATTTTTTGGATTATGATTATGGGGTTTAAGTTTTTTAGGATTTCTTTATGTGACATTTTGTTTTGTTTCACTTAATTTGGTGAATATTATTGCAGAGACCTTGATTTTTAGATTCAATTTTACATGCCTTGTAATGCATAAGATAGTAAACCAATGAAAAAAGGGATTTGGAAATTTATATTATTTTGAAGATTTGTTGATTTTGTGCTATCTTTGGGTCATGTAATGTGAATCAACACATATCTTTCCCTATCAATTGAATGATGTTGTAGAAAATATTTTTTATGATTGTATTTGGCATTGAGGAGGTCTAAATGATGTTGTAATCCATGGGATGCAATCTTCCAAAACTTTTTAATGTGTGATTTTCAATAGGAGAGGATTATTTCAAAGTTTAGGTATCTCAACATTCTATGAAGTTAGCTTGTATGTGCTTCACTCACTTTAGATGTTCACAACACTTGGTTATGTTGGCTATCCTTATCGACATTTCAAAATTAGCTCTGGTTAATGTTACAGTGTAGAAAAATGTAACACTTTACATTTTCTCACTTGTTTGGTCCCTCCTAATTTAAATTGGACTTAAAATAATTCCTTAATTTAGTGTTGTTAAATGTACCTTTTTACATTTACACATTTATCTGGGCCCTCATAATTAGTTGTGCTTAATTATGCCTTAATTGGCCCTTTAATTCATTTTCCAAGCCTATTAAATTACATTTTCTAGAGGGGAAACTCAACATTAATTAATGCCTAAACACAAAACTTTACATTGAGCAATGTGTTTTCTACGTTTATGGACGTGTGACCCATTTTCCAATGGGAAAATGGATCCTCCCTATACCTTACGACCTAAATTTAAATTATGTTTTTGGCAATATTTTAATGTTTTCAAATCCATAATTCAATGTCAGCTCGTGATATTTGAATTTCGGGAAATTAAGGATACATACCTATAAATACAAGGTTATTTCACTAAGTTTTATCTATCAATTTTATGAGAATTTTATGAGCATTATTGGAGCATTTCAAGAGTAACAAAAGGCATTCAAGAGTAGATATATTATAGTTTTATTGCAGCATTCAAGATCATTCATCATATCAAAGTCTTCTTGCATCATGCATGTTTTTGGAGCTAATATTGTGATGTAGATTTCATGATCAAGTCAAGCACTCAAAGCATCATTTCAAGCAAGATTCAAGTGGAAAGATCCACATCCAATTCAACCATTTCATGCAAGTTGCAGACTTCCTAAGATCTCCATTATCAAGGTTTCATTCAAGGGTTTTGTTGATTGGTAACATAGCTTTATTTATTTTTCATTCCCTCTTTCATGTGTTATTTTAATTCAAGGTTTGATTACCAAAATGAGGTTTGACCACTTGGTAAAACCCTATTCACCCAAAAAATACATTCTTCTCTCTTGTGTGTGATTGCATATTTAGGTTGAAGAAGGATTGAAGACCTTTTAAATAGAAAGATTTACAAAGTTGTCAAAATTGTTGTCATCTCATAGAAACTAAGATCTCAAAATCATTTCTGACATTCTGACTGGGAAAATTAGAAGATTTAGATCCACATCAAAGGCTCCTAAAAGTTACAAGAAAACCTTGCACTTGAACCCATTCGTCCATGGGCGAATGAGTCTCATATCAGCTTCTAAAAATCACTTTTGGTGACTAGTAAACATGTTGCTACCCTTCTTAGATATGTATTCTATTTATTGGTTCTGCTAATATTGAAATTAACATCGTTGTTTCAAGTGTTAGATTGCATTTTGGTGTTGATTTTCTATTTTTAGTTTCTCCATAAAGTTTTGTTTGACCTTGACCCACGTCCTTTTGTCATAAGGAAACCTGAAAATTCCCACTTTAACTCAATTCACCTAAGGGTTGATAATCAATTCATTTTGTGGATCTCATTTCCTAATGAAATAATGAGAAATGTGCCCCTTGTCATAATTATCCCCCTTCTTAATAACACCTATTTTTCTTCAAGTCATTGTGGTGAACTTGGCCATTTGAGCATCATACCTTGTTGATTTGGAGTCAATTTTTAGCCTTTTGCATTCAATTTCATTGCATTGCATTGATTTTTTGTAATAACCCATTCTAATTACTACTTAAATATTAATTGCAAATGACATTATGAATATTAAATTTTAAAATTACATAACTTAAGCAACTATTTTTAATCACAGCAAGACATGTCTAATTAAAATATGATTCATAATATATATTCATTTTCAAATTTCAATTACAATATCCAAGTTGACTTGGCTCATTGGGCCACAAAGTCAATACAGTATACAATTCACATCAAGTTTACATCATATTCCTTTGATAACTTGAAAACATCCAAGGTTTCTTTTTGATGCTTGCCTCCACTGGTGGACGAGAACATGGCTCAGACACTTTATCACCCAACCATGAAGCTTATGCTTCCTCGAAATTATTCCTAATCGAAGAATATCTAACCCTACACAAAAAATTTAGCAAGAGAACAATTTGCAAGTGTGTGCCCAAACATCAACATGCATCCCTATCTATGATTAAAAAAAATACAAGATCTATTCTAAGAATGGAAGAGAGTTCCATCACATATAATTCCATACATACATAATGGGCTAACTCCTTCGCCAAGCATTAGCTTTTAGTTGCAACAAAAAAAGATTTGGTTTGGATAAAGCAAAACCTATACCCTCTATACTCCATTTCGGCACCCGTCCCAGAAGGTAACTTTCAACAACACTAGTTTATTCCTTAGCAACTATCTACCCTCTAGCACCATCTACCCTAAGGTGCTCTAGTCTACTTAGGTGTTGCTATTCTACTAATCAAAGAGAATATTATTTAAACACATATCAATGGAAAAGTATTTTAGTCTACTTAATTCCTCAACTTAATAAAATTTAGAAAGATAATTCAAGTGGATTTTTTCCATACATTATCCATTTAGTTCATACATAGGTCACATGATTACATACAATGTATTCTACCGCTTCATATTTAATGTAATTTAGTATTCATTATAGAAGAAAATGAATTAAATAAGTAACAAAAGAAGGTATGTCACAAGTATGTGTATGTATGTAGAAAAAGATCTATGTGCATACACATCTATGTTCCAAATTAAGTTAATATATTTGTGCATACATTCTGAAATAAATACCATTATAACAAATTTCTTTCATTAAAAATAATGCTACAAATTGTCATATCATCTAACAGTTTTACAAGATGTAAATTGCTTTTTCTAAGAAAGAATGACAGTTTTGTTTTAAAACAATTACTACGTATTGACACACTATTTGAATCATAAAAATGTTATTTGTAGAATTTTACAAGTTATTGTACCAATGTGTCTTATTAGCTGTTGAATTTAACCAGTATATCATGTAAACGATCAATGTTTCTATCATTTTGGATATACAAATATTTAAATAATACTAGTATCTTTTTGTGCAAATAAAAGAATCGAACGACATGCTTGCCGTTTAAAAATACAAAATATACATATGAATCTAGAACAATTTTATTATTGTTTGGGATATGGAAAAACCCATGCTTCTATTAGTGACTGTTATAAGATATAGGCTCAATCCACTTTCATTCCAAAGAACAACTAATAGTCAAAAAAATGTTCAATTTTATTCTTAACATTAACAATAGCCAAACCCTGATGAATGTCGAGCATCGGCCTACATTGTTTGACAACAATGCTAGTAATACTCGTTCATGGTAATCATTTTATGGAACAATTTGAATATCATTCTAGGGAACAATATTGTGCATGCAATAAGGATTGGTGAATACAAAAATTGTAAGAACTGAATGTAAGCAATGATAATAAGAATCATTTTGATGAATGATTAAATATGTGTTCAACTACCATACTATTAATCGATCTTAGAGATTGTGCCAAAATAATGAAAAATGGAATGATGTAATCATTCAACCATTGTTCATAGTGAATGATGTGACATGCTTTAATAACAATGACAACTATCCATTGTTCTATGAATGATTAATGAAACCCACACACCCATATGGTGCAACATACCTGTTCGGCCTAGCCAATTGGGAGAGTATGAAACTATGAAGGATAAAAATGGAGAAAATTTTGTTTCCCCTAGAGGGAAACTATAATTTTTTTTAAAATCATTTAAAATAAAATAATACTTCTAGTTATTAGATTGATCTGAATAGCCATGAAAATAGTTAATAAAACTTACATGCAAGAAATAACGAATAGAGGTGATAACAATGTAACATACAGAGCATAACCATGTTCAACTATCATGTCGATAGGGAGAATATGCATAGATTTAGTGCATGCAAAGGATGGTTGATATGGCCCTTGCAAAATTGCAAAGAAAATGATTGATCTCATACAATGACATCCTGGCTCTAAGAAAAATACACTTGCATTTTATGGACATCTAATGATTTACCACTAATTCAGATGGAATCGATAAAATGAAAAGGAAATTGTAAGGTTTCAAATATATTTTACTTAAAAATCAAGCATGTACACTAGCAACACTGATTTACCTCTATTTTGTGTGCTTTTCCTTGGCTTTTTCCTTGTTTTCTAGCTCAATCAAATCACTCACCTTCCTTCTTCCCGAAATATTCATTTCCATTGCTAGACCCCTACCCGATTGCTTACAAGTAATTCATTCTAAAAAAATGGAAACCATGTTCTCCCTTTCATATTCACTGCATTAAGAGGGATTTTTCATTTCATAATTGTCCTTAATCTAGTCACCAACTACTGCATTTGAATATCCGGGCCTTCAATTTGTTTGTAGGCCACTATTTCATAATATCTTCCTTATGATATTATTAATAATTTTATTCTCTTTTCATATGTTATCAAAATTTAGCAATAATATTTGATGAATCTGATCTCATATTCTTTTATAAGGAATATGTATATGTTTATATACATGTGTGTGCATATATATATATATATATATATATATAATTTTATAACAATATAGTTTTTAGTCACTTTCAAATAAAGAATAAACTTTTATTTTATTCGAATAATAGTTTTTAAATGAAGTGGTTTTTCTTATCCTTCAAGCATGTCATTTTAAATACATACATATATGTTTAACCATGCTATCATTTTATTTTAATTTTTCAAAAACATGAGATCAAAATAGACAATTGAATAAGATATCACATGTATAACATTCCACAAGCCTATTTGTTTTCAAACATTGAATCATTTTGAATCAAATTAATATAATCTTCTATATGTCGTTCAATGGTGTGTGCACCCATATTCCATCAAGTTTACCATTCAATCTGTCTAAACAATCCTACCTCAACCATGTTCTCGTCCTTCAACCTGTTTCCTGCATTTGCACACACTTACACTTGCACAGTTCATCAGTAACATTCAATCATGATAAATTGTAAGATAGTTCATAAAATCACATAGTCAAAAGATGGCCAACTTCTTTCAAACTTTTCAAAAATATCAAAATTTTCATTCAACATATTGAATTTCCTCAATAATTCAATTTATCATATTATAATTTAAATACAATAAAAATTAGGATATGACATCCTTCCCCTCTTGGAAGAGACATCGTCCCAATGTCTATTTAATCAAGTTTATCTAGCATATATGTCTCTTTCAACATCATTTAATATTGTTTCCAAGCCAAAAAATTACAACATTCAATCCAAAATATTCAAACAAAATTAACAAGAGTCTCTTTCTAAGAAAGCAAATGTGGGAAGGAGCGTTCTATTTCTTCCACATCCTCCCAAGTAGCATCGTCTTCTTAATACTGGTCCCATTAGACCTTAACTTGAGCAATGTCTCTACTCTATAATTTAACATTGTGTCTATCCAGGATTCTAATGGGCTCCACTAGCACCACTCTTGGGTCTTGTACCTACAAATTTTCCAATCAAGCACATGAGCTACATCAAGATGATATGGATTAAGTAAAGAGACATGAAACACATTATGAAGTTGAGCCAGAGTAGGTGGTAGAGAAAGTCTATAAGAAATCAGGTTGATCATTTCCAAGACATCAAACGAACCCACATATCTCAGGGCTAATTTGGAAGATTTTCCAAAGGCAATGGAACTTTAATGAGGCCTGACTCTTAAGAAAACTTTATCCGCTACCACAAACTGTCTAAAAATTCTATTCTTGTTGGCATAACTCTCTATCAGTCTATTGCCTCCTTTAGTCTGCCCTTAATAATTCTCATTTTTCCTTCCATATCCTTGATCATTTCAAGTCCTACTATGATACTATCTTCCAATCTATCCCAACTAATGGGTGTATGACACTTCTTCCCATAAAGAGCTTCAAATGGTTCCATACATAAAGATGTGTTATAAGAGTTATTATATGAAAACTCTAACAACGGTAAGTATTATTCCCACTTATATTGGTGTTCCATGTAGTACATTCAGAGGAGGTATTTGACTACCTGATTTACCCTCTATGTCTATCCATCGGTCTGAGGATGGTAAGCTAAGCTGAAATTTAACTTGGTTCCCAATGTGGCATTCAAAGAAGTCTAAAATCTTGAGGTCATCTAGGTGTCCCTATAAAAAATGATAGTCTCTGGCACTCCATGTAAGCTGAAGATCTCCTAGACAAACTTCTCAGCTAGGGTCAATGATCCATCCTTAAGGTTTCCTGGGATGAAGTGCGTGACCTTGGTCAACTTATCGATTACAACCAACATAGCATCATGTCGATTCTTGCTCAAGGGTAACTCATGTACGAAGTCCATACTAATCACCTACCATTTATACTTAGGTATGTCATGAGGATACAATAGCCCTATTGGATGTGCATTCACTGAAATTCTAAGCATTTGGCTACATAATCGACTACATCCTTCTTGAGTTTAGCAAAAAGTACATATTTTTCAATTTTGCAATCATTATGGAGACTCTAGTGTGTCTTGAATAAGGTGCATTATGAACTTCCTCTAGAACTAACTTTCACAGGTCTCTAGAGTCTGGAATGTACATCCTTCTCTAGTATCTCAAAATGCCATCTGGTTTGAACTCATACCCCTTGAACCGATGACCTGATGGATTCTCTACTAGGGTGCTCTTCACTCTTTCTTAGTTTATGGTTTAAGAGCTATAACATGATATTGTGAAGGTTATTAGGTAGAGGAGTGAAATATCTATTTCTATCAGAAAAATGTGCATGGATTTGTCATCTTTATAGCAGGCACTTGGTTATCAACATGTTGAGTTCGTTGAGGAGGATTAATTTATACAAATCCATTTTTTTGTTTCTTGAATGGTTTATAGTTGTTACGATGTGTGAATTTGGATTTTTTAGGATGACTAGAGGGAGTTTTCAGTTCATGACTACTAACTGAATTTTGATAATCATGGAGGGAAATACACAACTGTGTGAAGGAGGGAAATTTCAACATCTCAAGCTTAGTTTGGACTTTGTTTTGCAAATTGGCAATAAACATTCTTTGAAGGTCATCATCAAGAATCTTAATGTTTATTTATGAATAAAGCATCTGGTATCATGCTATGAAATCATTGACCTTTTCATCATCCATTTTTTTGCATATCATTAAATAAACCAAGGTCATCTAGGACCCATATGTATTTGGAAGTGATTGTAGAAGGAATCAATGAGTTCATTGAATGAACATATTGAATTATTCGGTAAAGAGAAAAACCATTCCAAAGGAGTATCCTTCAAGGATCTAGTGAAAATTTTAGCCAAGAGTTTATCCTCAAAAATGAAGTCACTACATAGGGTTGTATATGTAGAAACATGGCTAATAGGAGCTCCTTTTCCACCATATTTCTCAAATCTAGGAATCTCTATACCTTGTAGCATTTTTTTTCTCAATATCTCCAAGGACAAGGCATTTCTTTTGACATATTATGAAGTTTTTCCATTTTGATTTTGACTTAATGTAGTATTTTTTTGGAGGGATGAAACATTTTGCAAGAGTGTTTTAAGGACAAGATCATTGTTAATGTTGTGGGATGGAGGTGAATAAGGTGGTGTATATGTATGTAGAGGGCAAGTGACTTATAAGTTTGTGAGGAGAGATAGATTAGGAGATATGACATTTGGATGCACAAAGCTAAAGGGAATCCTTGTGGAAATATCTAAGGAAGCATTGAAATTGTTAGTAGGTTGTATGGTTGTAATAGTTCGATTAGTGTATGTTAGAATAGAGGTTATGGTTGTGGAAGGAGGAATTGGACCAATTGGCTTTGAGTGTACCCCAAAGATTGAGCACAACTAGCTATGGTAGGGACATGTTTATTAATAATGTGATCCAAGCTACAAATAATCTCTATTCCTTGTTCATTTTTAATTATTCTCCTCATGTTATCTATCATAGGAACTACATTAGCAGCATTACATTTAAAACTCACAAAATATTGCAATTTATCAAGTTCTTCATCCATTCTTCTAAGGTTCTCATGAGGGACATTATCAATCATTACATCAATATTGGTCACATTGGGTGTGGTTAGGGAAGTCATGGGAAATGAATTGTTGAGGTATGATCGATACTAGGTTGACTAGTGTCAACACTATGAGTGAAAAAGTTAGAAAACCCAAGATCCATCATAAATGATGTATCACAAGATGACATGAGTCTTGAACTACATCTCACGATGGTATTGGGAAAATGTCACCAAGTTGTGAAGCTCATACAAGTATCACAAACCCAAGGTGCACCCAAAATGGATAAGAGGTAAAATGCAATCAAATACCTTAGAATGTAAAGTGTAATGCAAGTATGTAAAAGCAATTTTTAGATTTAAACAAGATAATCTTTTGATTATGCTATGCAAAAACCTAAAAAATTATATCTTTTAGATGCAAAATTTTGGGATTCAAACAATGCACTAAATTTGACAAGTTAAGCTTAATATGAACAATTTTAGATAACAAAAATTATGGAAACTGAAACAATAGACTAAATATAGAAACATAGAAGGTAGAATTAGTGATTTTAATGCTCAAAAATTTAGAAAAAGTCCTGATTAGGGACTCATTCACCCATAGGTGAATGAGTCTCACTTTAGGGTTTTTAAAAATTAATTTGCAAGTTTCTGAGATGATTTCTATAGTTTTTAGGTTTTGGTTTCAAACACTAAGTTGTAGCTTCATATTTATGTAAAATGAGGTCTAAATGCAAGTGCTAAATGACAAGAAAAAAGAAATAATTTGTTATGCAATTTTGATTCAATTTTGTAGTGTAAATGATTTATTATGCAATATTATGCAAAATGTCTGATATTTTTGAATTTTCTAGATTTTAAAGAATACAAAAATGTAGAACTAAAACCCTAAATGAGATGCAAACTAATGCAATCAAACAACCCTAAATAAGATGAAATCAATGCAATGCAATGCAAATGAATGCAAAACCTAGATCTAGGGATGAAAAAGGACTCCAAATTAGCAAGTTATGATGCTAAAAAGTTGGGTTCACCAAAATAAAACATAGAAAAATAGGGTTTTTGTTAAATATGTGGATTAAAATGTGATGTAATGAGTGACCTATTTTCCTTTATTTCATTAGGAAATGAGATCCACACAATGAATTTATTATCAACCCTTAGATGAACCAACTCAAAGTGAGAATCTTCATATTTCCTTATAATTGAAGAATGAGGGTCAAGGTCAAACAACACTTTGGGGAGAAAAACTACAAATAGAAAATCAACTCCAAAATACAATCTAACACATAAAACTTGAAGATTAAACTCAATATTTGTAGAACCAAAAAATAGAATGCAGATTTGAGAAGGGCAAGAACATGCATACCAATCACCAAAAGTGGTTTTGTTGAGGAGTGCCTAGAATAGTGAGATGATGTTGAATCCCATTTTGACAAAGATAATCCTAAAAAACTACGAAAGTAAATTATCCACCATTTTCTATTCGAAGAGTACCAATTTGAGATTGTGCTTGGTTTTCAATCATAATGTGAAATAAAAGTTTTGAAAGCTTCAAATTTTTATTGTAAGAAATAAATCCATCATGCGGCTATAATCATCAATGCACAACATAAAATACTTACATCCTCCAATAGAAGTCACTAGTAATGGCCTACATAAATCAGAATGAATGAGATGTAATTTTTTATGTGCTGCCAAGAGGAGTGAGGGAAAAAGTCTCTATGTTATTTTGCAAGAATACAAGCTTCACATTTTTCAATTGTTGTAGGCAAAGTAGGCAAACTTACAATGCCGTTATTTTTCATGATACAAATACTATGATAATTAACATGTCCAAATCTCACATTCTGCAAAAGACTAGGAGATATTTTACCTTCTTCGATAAGATATGCAAAACTCCTAAAAGTAGATGAAGTGCCATCAAGTTGTAATAACTTTTCATCCCCACAACCAGTAAATGCAATTTGATTATTTGACTTCTTTCTAAATACCACTTTTTCATCTTCCAATAAATTGGAGTGGCCTTTTTGTTAAATTAACATGAATAATAAAAAATTATATTGCAATTAAGGAAGATACAAAACATCATGAAGTATAAAATCTAGAAGGCTAGACAATTTGAGCCTAATGGTTCCTTTTCTAGTAGGCTTGAGGCTTGATATATCTACCAAATAGATTTTACCACAAACATCATCATGAAATTTTTCAAAATAATCATTGTTGAAATGTCATATGTTGTGTGGCTCTAGCATCTAACACCTAAGCATCATGCCATAAAATATTAAGTGAATTATAATAGGAAAAATCTTAAACATAAAGCACATATTGATTATTACCACTACCACATACAAATTGGGTTGCTCCTGAAGTTTTGTCATCTTTATGTGTTTTATATTTTTGTTTAAAGGAACTTTCTATCTTATCCCATGAAAGTTTGCATTCATGTGCTTCATGGCTACCTTTTCGACCACATCTTTAACAATACAAGTGGTGCCTATCATTTTGGTTCTCATGTTGGTAGTGGCTTTTGCCATATGCATCTCCTCTTCCTCTATTCTTCCGTCTACCTTTTCCTCTATCATTATGACCACCTCTAGAAGAGTTCTTCTTAGGAGGCTTATCTCTATGGTGGGAAAGACGAACATTTTCACCAATGTTATCAATTTTTCTTCCAAAAGCTTTCTCATGTTCTGCTAACTTTTCAACCAATTGATCAAAAGTGATGGTCTTCAAATGATTACTTGCTTGAAGGGACTCCAAATATGTGGAATGTGTTGGAAGAAGGGCCTTTATGAAGGCTATGAGATAGATGTCAACTTTCCCACCGACAATATCAACATCTTATTTTATGACTTGAATTTTAGAAGCCAAACTCATAACATCTCCATTCTTCAATTCAAGATTGAATAACTTTAATTGTAACTAAATAAACTCTAATTCAGAATGAGAATCATATAGATCTCTCAATTTTTGAAGGGAATCCCAAGCACGTTTACACCCTTGTATATGCCTAAACACATCTCCATTGATGGAAGCCCTTATCAAAGCCAAGGCCTTTGAATTTTTATACTTCCAAACTTCTTTTTCTTTTGTAGAGTAGGTGTTGTAGGTTAGACATCTCCATCAAATATATTACACCATAGATCATTGAAAATGAGTGTGTTTTCTATTTTCCTATACCATTCTATCCAACTATTTTTTTAGTTAATATTTCTCCAATCATTGATATAACAGACTACATTGAGAACTGAAAACAAAAATGCACAATTTGTACAAATTGCAGAATCAAAACTACTACTTAATCTTTCTTGCTTGAATGTGAAATGAAAAAACAAGATAAAGAATCTTCCTGACAAGAAATAAATCACAGAAAATAGATTTCACCTTAATATCTGCCTTGTCTTTTTCAAACAATTTCTACAGACATTTCTTTGAAACTGAAAAATGCCTCTTTTATGACAGACAGACAATGCCAATTTGATTGGGAAATAGGGGAGAGGGCCCAGTAGTCGTGCACCCTAACTTCGCGCTTCTAATTATCCTACGTCGAAATTTCAAATCACTCCCAATTTTTTACAGCGGCTTACTTGGCAAGTTCTCTGCTTATAACTAAGGTTTCAGGGCCACATCATCAAATATGATGCCACATTAGCATGCGTTTTTGTCAAGGTGTCGAAAAAGGCCCCAAAAAATAGTGAGACCAATTCTCGTGCATTACATCATGAGTAGTTGAGCGCTGATGTGGTATCACATGATTGGTTGCTTTTTAGATCAAAAGCATACATTTTGTTTAATTATGGGTAGTCAAATCACAACTACTAGACATTATATAAACGACTATTGGGTATTATATGTACGATTGGGTGCACGACTATTAGACCCCGCACGACTATTGGGCCCTCTCCCCTAGATATAAAACCTAATACCACTGTCAGACCACGATGAATAACGCAGAAAAAAAATGCTGGACTTATATTCATCTAAACAAAACAGAGGACATTAAAAAAGCAGAACAAAATGATTAAACTCAAAGACAAAACTGTCAAAACAGAACAAAACTAACGAAAACCAACACCGGGACCCGATGAACAGTAAATAATTGTACTTAAGTGGAGGAGTAATCGGATTTTATAATTAACATCAAAGACTTTGAAATTAGCACAATCCACGGGAGGAGGGCCTGCCTAAATTCGTAGCCTAAACAAAGATTACGTGAGGCTTTATTAGGCTTGTTCGGGCAAGGGCCATGGAAGATGTCCAGGGTCGCAGTAAAACCTAAATTTTTGGAAGGCTTGAATACCATCCATTGAAACATTGTAGCGGCTCAATGTTTCTCTCAGCTTCCTCCATTCTTCTCGCTCCTCCTCTTCATCCTTCGCCTTGCTTTTGCGGCTATTTCTAGCTTTCTGATTCCCCTTAACCATTGTGCCCTGTTGCAAAGAGCTTTCTCCTTTGCTTTCTTCTTCACATGAAGTTGAAGAGTCTCTCACCTGCTTTTCTCGCTCTTTTTCCTCTTTCAAAACTTTCTTGATGATCACTTTCAGCATATCCTCCACCTCCTTCTCTTCTTGTAGAACCGTTCCTATCGCTAACTTCAGCCCGCCTTCAAGATCGTCTTGCTCCATATGTTCTCGCTTTCCTTTCTTGGACCTCTGCAGCCCTTATATTTTTATGGAATACTCTCGTTTCTTCTCTCTTTCTTCTTTCAAAACCTTTCTTACCACTTCCTTGAGATAATCCTCTCCCTTTGTATCGACGACCTCGCGGGAAATTGTTTTTATGTTCTTCTCAGGCATGTTGCAACTTGTCTTCTCCACTTCCTCGTTGACGCTGTCAATGGTGTCTTCGTTCCTTTTTGTGGCATTACCTCCTTGAAAAATGTCACACTTCTTGTCAGACGGCCACCTCTCATCGATATAATGCTCCACAATCTCTCTCAACGAAGGCCCACTATTCGCTTCCATAACTCCCCCTTTCTGAATATCATGTACCATAATCCACCCTCTTAAAACCCCAAGATCGTGCCAATCCTGCGTCAGAACATACAAAAAATTATTAGTTTTTGGTTAAAAAAAGTATAATTTCGTGCCAAAGGAAATAAATTAACCAACATCGTTCGTTCAAGTGAATACAGTTGATGTAGGATTTTAAAAAATTATAACGTTGCCTTACTTGTACAAGAGTTGTTATGAGGTGCTTCCATTGCCAGCAGACGAAAACCCATGCAGTCAATTGAACCTGCCATCCTGCCAGCGGGATCACTTGGGGGCTTTTAGACAGAATATTCCATGCTAGACGATGGTATGTCAACAAACATTTCCATTCTCGGGGAAGTCTTCTGCTACCTGTGGATCGACTATGAAGAAACCAAAACGCATTCTTTTCTCCTTCGCTATACTTAGGGGTCAGCATTTCAGTTGTTATTGGGGATGGGGAGAGATGATCCTGAGGATTTTTCTCACAGTCCCTGTCTTCTTGCTGTTGCTCAGCACCTGTCATCAGCTTATTCTCAACTGAATGCAACAAACGCCAAGGTCTTATTATATCACCATCTCAAATAATAATTAATATATTTGCTTAGAGATTGGTATGTTCCTAGCTGCATTGCTAACTATTTTGCCTTCTTGATAAGTAAACACGATTCAGAAACTCATAGGAAACAGAGTTAATATAATATAGCCAACATATTGAACTTGTAACCTGAGAGGCTTTTGATTGGCGGTTCATTGTCGACTGTCTCGGCTATCTCAATCTTTGTTTCTTCCATTCCCGAAACTTCAGCTAACAATCATTTTGAATTAAAATAGATTCTGAATTATGTGATCATACATTGCACAAAGCATCCCCTAAAATACTCTGTATTTCAACTGAATGATCTATTCACCTGATTCCCCAATCGTTTCTTACCGTTCCGTTTTTACAAATCCTTGTTGGGCTGTATCTGGTCGGTGAAACAACGTTCTCAAGTATAAGGGCCACATTAAATTCATCACTACAGTTAGGCATAGATCCTAAATCTACTAGTTTCTGTCAAGCTTAGAAAGATTGCATCTGGATTATTTTCACCTGAAAAGCTGTGGGCTCTTTCTTGTTTAGCCTTAGATTCGGCCAGAGGTTTCATTGTTTCTCCTTTAGCTACAATAACATCAGAGCGTAAGAAAAATACTATCATCTGTTAATGTGGTGACGTACCTTGATGCAAACATAAAATGTTCTTGTACAGAGTCAGAGGTATTCACCTAGCTTACTTTTCTTTGGACCTGAAGTTCCAATTTGAAACTTTGGATTTACTTTTCTACGCCCAAAGGTATTGTGTATTTTGGTTTGTGCTGCTGGGTTGGTAGACCCTTCTCTACTATCCCACATACCTAGCTGGCCTTGCAAAAATTCTTGGACTCCGCGATACGAGGGTCGGGTAGGTGGAGTGGCAGCTGAATTATCTTCCTTAAATATTTGTCTGCTAAGTCCTGATTGGACTTGTTAGGTTTGCTATTTTTGTCCCCAAACTTTCTTATTATTGCCCTCTCGATCATGCTCTTGTCCATGCCCAAAATTACGTTGATCTCGCAAGCAGCCAAAACCAGATTCACTGCTGATAATATCTGACATTTAAAAGCATTTAGGAAACTTAGAGAATGAAAGATTAATATATGAGAACTGTAATAATTACAAATAGACGAGTTATTGGAGAAAGTTATACCTGCAGAATCACATTTTCTTGGCAACGATCGAGATCGTCAACGAAGACTACTATCCTAAGATTGTCCTTGAATGCAGGGGGCATCTTAGGAATCAGTGTTCCTGGAACGTAGTTCT
Organism: Sequoia sempervirens; assembly: GCA_007258455.2. Taxonomy (NCBI): domain Eukaryota; kingdom Viridiplantae; phylum Streptophyta; class Pinopsida; order Cupressales; family Cupressaceae; genus Sequoia; species Sequoia sempervirens. The sequence continues at coordinate 11,834 of VDFB02329594.1, read as the reverse complement.
CATCCCAGCTCCATGTAATGCAGCACCATACAAAAGCAAACACCGTCCACACCCAGCAGGGTTTACAACCGAGTTCTTCTTTCAAAAAATTGATTTCATAAATAACCTTCTGATGATACCCAAGCTTTTGGCTATGGTCTGGCAGACATATATAATCCACGACCTGAGAACTGATTGGTTTCACAACAGAAATGACGGACTTCATCACAGCCCAGACAGCTACAATCAACGTTGCAGGCAGACTTCCATATTTAAGATCTTTTGTATCTTTATTTTGGACTCTATCAAGTAGCAACCATAGAATGGTAGTAAACCAGATGACCACTAATACTGCAAGAAAGCATGGGATGATCACTCCTAAGCAGATATTGTTTCTACGGGTTTTCCAATTATATCTCCAACTGGTTCTCAGCTTTTGCGCCACCGTCATTGTCGCTTCCAATTGTTTTGTGATTTCAACTGCTAGACCCGCCCATGCCTCCGATTCATTCCTGTATTGCCAAGCATTATAACGTACGGTCAAAATAGACGGTGTACTCCCCTGCACGGAGTCTTCCTCCCATGGCATTGCACCAAAGCTTCCATGAATTCGACTTTTAGATCCAACTACTTCCTCTTCTTCCTTATTGTCAAACTGAATCTAACAAGACCCAGAACGATTATTGATTCTGAGTTCAATTTTTCATAGAAATTAAGATTGAATTGACCATCTACTTGAAAAATTTATAAATTTAAATGTTTCTTAAAAAAGTGTTAGAAATCCAAGTCTTAACTAAGTCCAACTTTCTCCTAGTTAGTAGGCCGGGGATGGAATAGCCAAATATACCAGCAATTATTAATAGCCTTCAGAAGTACTACATCAAATTTCTTTCTAAAATTATTTTCTTACTGCAAAATAATATAAAATTGTAGGAAACTACGGAATAATGAAAAGCCGACATAAATCAGCTATTAATTTAACTCGGTAATGGAAGTCTGCTTACCATATCCCGCCGGTCCATAACGGCCAGGGACTTAAAAATTTCATGATATTTAAGTTGATAATTTTCTAAAAATTTGTATAAGTGATCTCTCGAGGGATCTGTCACCTGCAGGAATCCGTACAATATGGTTAAACCTTATTTTAGAAACACTAAATACATCAAGTAAAAGAGAGAACATGTTTGAAATTTGACGGCAACCAGACGGCAACCCCTCTTTGTCGTACATGAAAATTTCAAGTTAAAGAGCGAACATGCTTGAAATTTGAGTTTTAAGAAAATACAAACTGTTCAAAAAAAAAATGTTTTAATTATCGAAACTAACAAAAGTGAGAAATTTTTGAATACTTCTATTAAGTTTTATAAATCGCATGGACAAACTGTTCTCTTAAAAATATTACCAAAAAAAATTGTGTGACAACTATTTAATAAAGTTTTTTATTTAATATAATATAAAATAATTAAATTTAAAAAATCAAAATTTTAATGTAAAATAAATATTAAAAATTCTATATTTAAGTAAATGTAAATGAAATAAAGAAGTAGCATTTACTAAAATATTAAAAAATAAGTTTGACAAAAGAGTTAAACATATTTTTACACATTATTTTGTTTATTTTTTATTATTTTTTAAATAAAATCTAATATTTTAAAAATAAGTTAAATAATTTTTTTGATTAGATAAAATATTATATGTACAACACGTATAATTAAAAAAATAGAATCTAAAAAAATTAAAATACAAATAGTAAAAAATTGATTGCATTGAATATAAAAATTCAATAAAAATTGAAATCTCATGAACTTATCAATATGTCACATATTTAACCATTGCTAATAATAGAAAATATTAATTATAAAATCAATAATGTATCATATCATATTTTTAAAATATATTATTTTATATTGAACGATTAAAAATTCATATATCGACCGAAAATATTCTTCTGAAAAAAAACATTTCAACTTAATGTCTCAAATTGTACCTTCTCTGCGGTGTTATTTGCCTTGCTGAATATCCGTTTAATAAACATTCCAAACTTCTGAAGAATAATGAACTTTGGCTCGCCCCTTTTGCATCCACTGCTTTAGATTGTATCTCTCTAACTTTTGTTGTCAGTAACTTCTCCAATGCTTTTGCTATTTTCGTACGCCTGGCTTCCCCTTCCGCAGATAAATTGGATTTGCTTGCTCCAGAATAATCATCTTCTTTTGGAAATGAATTTGAGAATGCTAACTGAACCGCTGTCTTTATAAGAATGGACTCTGTCTGAAAGCACAACGATTCGGATTAATACCAGATCTAACAATGTGAAGTAAATGTAGTAAAAAATTTAGGAAGTATGATTACCTGAACCATAAGGCTTGACTTTCCCATTCCCCATTCTCCTGAGATTCCCACAGTAATGGGAGATTTCACAAAAGGATTCAAAAATAATGCAGCCAGACCATTCGCAAACGCACTTCGTCCTGCCCAATTTTTACAAATGAAAAATAAAGAAATTCCGACTCTTGAGTTTTTGTTTGTCTTCAATAAATAAACTAGATAATTCCACTTACCAAGATTATCTGACAGGGCCGGTTTGTCTGTTCTTTGTTCAATAATATGGTCAATTTGCTCGAGAACTGTGGATTAAAAAAAAGAGTTTAACAAGAGCTGCACACGTCATTTGAAGTTGAAAAGAAACAAAAGAAAAAGCTGTAAGCAAGTATACCATCTTCGACATTTTTTCTTTCTTCTGGTTGGAGTGTGTCTCTCCATATTTGACTGCGAATGAGAGCAATGTTTGCACCCCTGGTGAGGAGCTCGCTCGTCATATCTATATTACCTAATGTTGCTGCTACTCTAAGCAATTCTTCCTTCCCTGTTTCTTCCAGCAATTCACTTTTTCTCTCCTCAAGATAAATTTTGAGTAAAGAATCGGAGCTTAAACTTTTTTCTGCAGAACCGATTCCAACAGCAGAAGCAAACAAAAGCAGGCTTCTGTGTTAATCGGATTCGCATTTGTCCAAAACCAATTTAGCTATTGCCAAAGCATCATCACCATTTTCTGCTTGAGCGGCGAAATGCAGAGCTGTTTTGCCATCGCAATCACGTTCTTTTAACGGATGGGCTCCCTCGTCGAGAGGCTTTCTTACAATTTTCTTGTGACCTCCTCTGGCTGCTTTATGCAGTGCTGTTTGATCCAGCACATCTGTTGCCCCAACAAATTTATTGCGCTCTTGTCCTGAAATCGCTCTCTTTGAAAGAAGCTTTTGCACCATTTTTGTGTTACCTCTCTCAGCAGCCACGTGCAAAGGAGTTGTTTGGCTGTCATCTTTAAGAAAAAAATGATTTGTAGCTTGTTTTGTGAAAATGAACTCGTCTAAAACCTCGCTCTTGTCATGAGCTCCAGCGACTGCATAATATATAGCACTTTGGCCATCACGATCCTTGATATCTATGTTTGGGATTAGCCGTAATAGTTCATGACAAAGCAATTTGTGTCCAAGGAAAGCTGCGACATGAAGCACGTTTCTGCCGTATTTATCACGCGCTGTTGCTCTCTCCACATTTGTGCCTGGTTCATTGCCACTATGCAGTAGTCCTAAAATAATATGCGTTGCAACCTCGTCACTTCCGCCCTCGGCAGCGTAATGGAATGTTGTCTTTCCTTCACCGTCTGGGTCAAGAGGATCGGCTCCTTCATTCAGCAGTTTCTGAACAAGTTCCACATAGCCCATTCGCGAAGACTCACGCAGATATGATGAGAGGTGCAGTTTCTTAAAATAAGATTGTGGTTGGATGGACAGTGACAGCAGCCACACCACCATTCTCACATTGTTGTCTTGACACTCAACAGCAAAATGCAAAGGCGTCTTTCCATTCTTGTCCTTGGCATCCAACAAGTGACCGCTCCCTTCAACATTGACTTCTGCTTTCGTTGAAATCACAACACGAACAACCTCTTCATTTTGCTGCTTGCGCAGAAGTGCATAGGGTAGTGAGTCTGACCATTCTCGTCCATAGAAGTCACGCTAGCGTTGTGTTGAAGGAGGAGTCTACACATACTCGCCTGACCACAAAAGGCGGCTCTGTGTAGAGGAGTCCTCTTTTTATGATCGACTTCGTTAGCAAGGCTTTCTTTTGTAAGCAGCTTTCTTACAATTTCAAGTCCCTTGGATTCATCTTCCAGTTTTGCTGCATGGTGCAATGCTGTTTTTCCTTTTTCATCATCTGTTTCGGAGGGCTGTACCCGACTGTCTAGGAGCCTTCCTACCAAATATGCATCTCCTTTCTTTGCCGCTTGAACAAGAAAGGTGTTTAGAACATCATACTTGCCTTTATGGCTGAATGTTCCGTACCCTCGGTCACGTAAAATCTCATTAAACCTGTTGCAATCGCCCTTAGCCTCTGTCGCCGCTGCTTCTACGACCTTACATAAACTATTGGTGGCATTTAAGGTTCTTTTTAAGAGCTCGTGGGCGTAGGCAATTAGGGATGCGGGTAATGCGCTATCGTCCATCCTCTTTCTCGCTGCTAGTGAATCAGGATGCATCGCCGAACTATTGTAGGGGTTGCAGCACTCTGTTACGATCAGGACAGCCATGGCGTCTGCCGCAACATACCAGACTGTATCAGCAACGGCCTCCCAAGTCGACTTCTCGCTTGTGTTGAAACCAAGCTTTCGAAACTTCTCCAAATCCTCCGTCAAGCCCATTTCTTCCCAACATTCATCGCCAAAGTCCAAGAGCTCTGTCAAGAATAACGCCTTTGATAAAATATTGTTTTCACTTGTATCCCGCACGGACTCTTGAATGTCGATCGTCATGGCTTTCACAGACTTAAGAATGTTGATCGTCAGGGCTCTCATAGAAGCGCACGAAAATTCTGGTTTCGGCACTCTGCTCTTTGCGCGCAGACCGTGCAACTCCCTGGCCACTGCGCTTACTAGTTTGCTTGCTGCTTCTGTTTCGTCACCTACGCTTATTGCAACCCCGCTCGTGCGACCCTCTTCTTGGTGGCCCTCGATCAACCAATGAAGGACTTCGTAATTCCAGTCTTCACAGCACAAGAACAAAGCAGCACTCCTTCCCTCTTTACTCAATGTAGGAACCTCGGAATACAGGACTGCGTTCCTGTTATCTTTTGCTAATAATGAACAAGCGTCAGCTTGAAGGTTTTAAAAAATTTAATCAAACATATTTTGTCACCTACATTCAACTACGAATCACCCTAGTTAATTAGGCCAAGAGATGTAATGCATACCTGTGTTGCATATTTCGGGAGTTGGTAACTGAACGACTAGCATGTATCCAAGACAGCTTCTGAAACCCACTTGGACATGGAAGTCATAACCAGAGCCTCCGATCCAGCCATCTAGAAGACGGGCTCTGTCCCATTTCTCCAACAGATTAGTACCTTTATCCATTCCAGATTATCCTTCGCTTCTTTCACAGTTGCCAAACGCCATCCGGATGGAGTTCGGCAACTCCTTGGATCCTTTCTCAACGACATATTAATCTTTATCCTAATTGGCTAACAAAACCGAGTCGAATGCCAAATTTCTGTGTAACCTATTTCTGTTATAACCTGTGATCATTGTATCCTATGCGGTTGTGTTTCTTTGAGGGATTTGTTAAATAGAATAGACGCCTTCTAAATGTTTTCACACTTTGCATAGATGATGACCAAGTTGCTCACAACTACATTTGCCTATCCTATGCTTATTATACTGTCCAAAAACTCGAAGATTAGAAGATTGGGGAGTATCCCTAATTTCGAGTTATACGAAGTAATGTTTCGGTTCCTTCTGCTTGCCTCCTGTCACAAAATCTGATTATTTCCATGTTTGTCCCTGGAATCTACCATGACGCGTTTATTTTCATGATTCACTGTCCACATTCTGACAATCTCCAGAGTCTAACTAGTGCTGAGTGATGTGACAACGAAAGCCTTTCGTACCGCTCAGTGATGGATTAAATGAACCAGCTTTCCAGCGCACTAAAACTTCCTAGGATGGAATAACTTTCTAGCGTGGATAATCTAGCCATTGATCGCTCTGACAGCTTTAGTACAGATATTAAAAGTGCTAAGTCAATGGCTTTCACATTGCCTGTAACATGCTTTCCTCGTAGGTACTTCTTTGACGCTTATTATAAATAGAAATCTTTGCATCGACTCCTCCCTAGTTGATTAATCTAGAATAGTCTTTCCCATGAAACTCCTACTTTTCTTTTCTTTTATGGGGGATAATATAGGGGACAGGGCCCAGTAGTCGTGCACCCTAACTTCGCGCTTCTAATTATCCTACGTCGAAATTTCAAATCACTCCCAATTTTTTACAGTGGCTTACTTGGCAAGTTCTCTGCTTATAACTAAGGTTCCAGGGCCACATCAGCATGCGTTTTTGTCAAGGTGTCGAAAAAGGCCCCAAAAAATAGTGAGACCAATTCTTGTGCATTACATCATGAGTAGTTGAGTGCTGATGTGGTATCACATGATTGGTTGCTTTTTTTAGATCAAAAGCATACATTTTGTTTAATTATGGGTAGTCAAATCACAACTATTGGACATTATATAAACGACTATTGGGTATTATATGTACGATTGGGTGCACGACTATTGGACCCCGCACGACTATTGGGCCCTCTCCCCTAAATGGTATAATTTTATGTTATTTTAATACATGTGAGGCTATAGTTTATTTATTATTATTTTACTTATATTTTAAATTGTCTTTCTTTGAATTTTGAATGTTGAGTTAGTTGCAGTCACGTGTAAACATTCATATATTTACCAGTGAGGAGAAAAGGAGAAATCTACAAGGTGAAAACAGTTAGAAGGGAAATGTTAGAAAATTTTATTAGTTGTGAGCAAATGAACCAATGAGATGATAGAATTAAAATAGTTTGGCCAAATTTTTTAATGTATATTTTTTCCATTTTAAAAAAAAATACTTTAAATTAATTTATCTATCATTCTATTGAATAATATTGTGAATAGTAATATTATGGTGATGTAAGCAATATCATCTTTTAACTATTTCATTTCCACTATAAAAAAGTTAATAGCGCAAATGTATTTTCATGTCACTTTCAAATTCTCTTTATTGTCTTATTTGATAAATGATATTACTTTTTATTTAAAAGATTGTGGGTCAATGAACATAATTTTTTTTATCATATTTGAGACAATTTTAATTTATTGGAAAGATGAAATGGAAAAAATATAAGAGATTGTAATTAAAATAATTTTTAGATTAATTTAAATTATTTTAAAAATTAAGAATAAAAATAACAATAATTATATATTTTTGATCTATTTTCTATTTACTCAAAAAATATTATATATAAATTCTAACATCTTTAATCAATTTAAAGTTAACTGCATTCATGTTCAAATGTAATTATGAAATTACATCCTATTTAGAACTTTAATTTTGACATTTTGGCTCCCTTCGATTAACATTTGTAACATAATTTTAAGTTTTGTTGAATTAGGTTCTTCTATTTTAAATTTTAAACATCATTTAGAATATTTTTCTAAAGTAATTCAACAAATTTTATGTTATTGGTAGTGTTAGCAAATTAATTATTCTACCGATAATACTTTAAATCAACTATCATATTACATATTTTACTCAAGAAAGTGTCACTTGTTTATATGGAACATCTTTCAATTAAAACGAAAAGATTTGCTGAGGAGATATTTATTTTATTAAATATCTATATATCTATATATATATATATATATGGATTATAAATAATTCTCTTTATCATAAATTCCAATCACAATCAACCGTTAAAATGCAATTCATCACCACCCTTGAAAGATAACCATATTTTCCCTTCCGTTTGCCAAACAGTAACACTAATCTCAGAGTGTAGTCAAATGCTTTTGATATCTAAAATAACTACAAATTCTCAGAAAAATATATTTAAGGTGGGAGAATCCAAATCTGTATATAACAATTATATACTTCTCATAAACTTTATAATAAATATATACTCTATATATTTATTAATATATTATATAATAAATAATTATAATACAATTAATTATAAGTAATTTAATATATATGACTAAAATTATTATCAATAGATATATTATAATATTTATATATAATTAGTATATAATATATATTTTATATAGTACAAATCAATTATATAATATAATCATACTTGTTATTATATATAATATTATACATAAAAATTATATTTTATAATAAAACTTATCAAATACGAATTTAAAAGAATTCTAATTAATAACTCATATATTTTAATATAATACAAATGATATATATTTTATAGATCATTTCAATAGTTATGGCGCACATAGAATTAGAGCAGGTGCAAAGTTATGCAAAGGTGGCACGTGCAGGAGAAGGTGGCAAAGGTTAGGGCTCGGCAAGGAAGGAGTAGGTTGGTGATTCTCTGGGGCATGGGCTTCAGGGTGCTCAAGCAACGGGCTCCAAGCAACAAAATCTTGGATGCCCTAGCTCACTGAGGAATGATAGGCGAAATTCAAAATTTTGCAAGCATCCAAATGGCGGGAAGGGTGGTCAGGGCTAGCAAAGTCACAATCCTCAGTTCCAAAGGTCTCGACATGGGGCTGGCAATCCTCTCAACCCAAATAATGGAACAAGGCCATTTGGACAGAATCGTGGTAGTCTATGACAAGAAAATGGAGTGCAAAACCAGTCAAGGTGGGAGGGTTTTGGTGGCAGACAAGCCTCGGGAAGAAGGTGAACTATGGGTTTGAGTTCCCTCAAACTCTAGGTTGAGAAGGAGCACCTAGAAAAGGTGGGGTTGATTATGAGGTGGTACATAATGTAGCTTAACTAGGACAATTTTATGCATTGGTGGTGCAGTAAATGGGGTGAGAATCTAAAGTTTAAGGTTTTGGCGCAAGGTTATTTTGTAGTCATTTATCCTTTGGAGGAGATCAGGAAGGAAATTGAGCACGGTGTTTGGATCATGCATGGTTGTGGCTTTTATATTTGTAGATGGTGGATTGGTTTCAATCTGTATCAACACACTTTGGATCATGTACAAGACTAGTACAAACTACCTAATTTACCCCTTGAATTTTAGGCCCCGAGTATCTTAACGAATATTAGAAATAGTTTGGGAGACTTCGTATGTGTAGAGGAAAGACTGGATACATATGGTATAAGCTCCCACATCAAAATTTGTGTAGAATATTATCCTAATAGCTAGATGAGGTGAGAGATTGAAATTTTCATGAACTAGGGAAACTGGGTGCAAGCATTAGTCCTAGATCCTTACACGAGCAGTGCCCTATTAAGAACCATAAGTTGGCGTAATCAGCATTTGGAAGGCAATTGGGATTTCATCCTCAACCCTCAAGGTGGAAATGGCTTTGAGAGCTCTCACAGGAAAGCATCTTCAGTGGGCTCATATATTCTGGTGGAGCAGGAAACAAAAGGAACATCAAACGAAGCGGCAAGAGAAGGTGAAGAGTTGTTGGTGTTGGGAGATTAGAAAAGGGAGATTGATCAAAGGGTGGCGAAAACTATCGATTTCCTAGGGTAGAAGGTGAGTGAAGAGGACCTTAATTCCCTCATGGAGGTTGGCACTAAATTGGCCAAGCTCACCAAGGCGACCAAAATTGGAGCGATCAACATAAAAAATGAAGATTGGTTTGAGGACTGGACCAATTGTCTACATCTTGACGATGAAGTGGATCAGGAGGTGGCAGCTCTGGTCAATAAATCATGCAAACAATAAAGAGTTGAGAAGCAGGAGTAGGGTGCTCCAGGAAAATTGAGCATAGAACAAAAGGAGTACAACAAAAACTATCTAGATTGTTTTGAGTGAAAAACTCGGGGGAGAATCCCAAACAAAGAAAAACTCAAATGAGATGGAGAAGTGAATGGGCAGATGAAGATTAATGAGATGTTGAAAGTAGGGAAGGATGAAGCCCTTCCTGAACAACCATGAAGCTCATAACTTGGAATGTTAAAGGCTTGAATTCCCCTAACAAATGATTCCTAATTATGAATCAGGAAAAGTCAATGGCAGTAGATATTTGTATGTTGCAAGAGACAAATCTTAGTGATCAGGAGCGGGTAAACTTTGATAAAAAGGTGAAACATTGGTGGTTAGTTTGGGTCAATGCTTTGATGCCCTCAGGTGGGCTCATGATCCTCTGGAAGCCACAAAATCTTCTTTTGGAAGAGGTGGCAGAAAATAGATCTTGGATTGCCTGCAAGGTAAGGAGCATTGCCTCCAATCTTAGTTTCCTTTTGATTAATGTTTATGGTTCAAATAACTGCATTTAGAAAAGACATGTTTGGCATGAACTAGATATCATTTATACTGATCCAACTTTTGAGTTTTGTATTGTGGGTAGGGATTTCAATGTAATTCTTAAAAATTCAGATAAGAAAGGTGGTGTGTCAAGAAAAATTCAATCTCTGTTGGAATTTGAAAGCTTTATTAAGAGGAATATGTTTTTGGACATGCAAATGGGAAATGGGCAGTACACTTGGACTAATAAAAGGAGTGAGTTCTGTAGTATTGCCGAGAAACTTGATAGATTCTTGTTAAAAGGTGATTTAAGCCTCTTTACCTTTACCTTGGAGAGTAAGATAATTCCTAGCTCAGGATTAGATCACTTTCCTGTAGCCCTAGAAATTATGGGGGAACAAAGCCTAGTGAGATGTCCTTTCAAATTTGAAAACATGTGGTATAGAGATCCAAAATTTCTCTCCCTGATCAAAGGCTAGTGGGAAAATTGCAATCCGGGGGGAATAAATTTGTTTAACATAGTCACTAGATTAAGAGTAGTCAAACAAAATTTGAAGCTTTGGAATAAAGATCACTTCAAAAACATTTTCAAAGAAAAAAGGACATAAGAGGCTTTGGAGGCTCTATATGAGGAAGTCATTAAGAATGGGATGGATAACCATAGTTTTTTGGAAGAAAGGGAGTTGTTGAAGAAATTAAACAATATCTTGTCCAAAGAAGAAATATTTTGGTGCCAAAAATCAAGAGAAACATGGCTCTCGGTTGGAGATAAGAACAAAAAAATTATCCACAACTAAACCAAGGCATGTAGGGAGATAAATAGAATCACTAGTATCAAATCAAGTGAAGGTAGGTTCTTGGATAAGTTAGAGGATGTGAAAGTAGCCACAGTGGAATACTTTGAGAATCTCTTAAATGATTGGTCAAGGTCAAACTTACAGGCACAACAAGAGCTTTTGGAGTGTATCCCCAAGTTAATCACGCAAGAACAAAATAAGGTGTTGAATGGTAAGTTCTCATCTAGTAGGAAATTAGGGATGCCCTCTTTCAACTCCATCCTGATAAGGCTTTAGGCCCATATGGCTTCCCTATTGGTTTCTTTTAGAAGTGTTGGGGAATAATGGGTAAAGACATTTGTGAGGCAATTGAATATTCCATGAGTTCTGGTAAGGTGTTAAAGGAGCTAAGCAACACTTTCATTTCCTTAATTCCTAAAAAGGAAAAACCAAAGTCCCTTGCTGAATTTAGGTTGATCTCTCTCTGCAACACCATTTATAAAGTTCTACCCAAAGCAGTGGCTAACAAATTAAAGCATGTCCTTCCTAGCATTATTTCAAAAGAGGAAATGAGTTTTGTTTTGGGAAGATCTATTCTGGATGGAATCATCATTACTCAAGAGGCTACTCATTTCATCGAAACTACAAAGAAACTGACAATGCTAATCAATTTGGACATTAGGAAGGAATACGACAAGGTTGATTGGCACTTTCTTTTCAAAACTTTGCAGGAATTTGGTTTCAGTAGGTCTTAGTTGGACTGGATCTTTGGGTGGATAGCTTTTTCAAGATTCTCGATCCTTTTGAATGGGTCTCCAAAAAA
>VDFB02329593.1:0-47357 GCA_007258455.2 Sequoia sempervirens | reverse complement strand
CTCAAATCATAGTTGTAGACCTCACCCAACTGCAACCATTGAGAACTGTTGCCAACATGCATGTAACTCCACAAAACACTTGCAAGGTGAAGGATCGCTTCACTATAAATTTTTCCATTGCAAGGGAACCATATGATGCAAGTGTTAGATTCATCTAATATTGGTGCATCAGCTGAAATATAACAAGGGTGAAATATGAAGGTAAGTTAGCATCCAAGAACAAACCTTTTGTAGAGGAAAAAGAACTCACCTCACAAAAGGATAGGCCAATGTCAACACTACTGACCTCCTCAATGCATGAGCTGAAACAAAAAGAAAATGTTTCCAGCTTGCATGGCGATGTAAAATATGCCAAATCTGATTTTTGATTTGCACAAGAAAGACCTTCCTCATGCACCTCAAAAGAGAAACTTTGAAGTTCAGGCACTATCAAATTGAGCAATGGGAGCATCACTCTCCGAACAAACATGTGGCTGCTCAATAACTACAAAATCATTTGCATTGATGCACACCTCATCAACACAAAACTTAAATTTCTGAGACACTTCAAGTGACGAACTAAATTCTTCAAATGGCCTCTCTATGTTAATTCCTTCTTGGAAAAAAGCTGCAACAAAATCAAACTCGTGGCATGTAATGGTTGCCACGTCCTCTACTGATTCCTTATTTTTATACTGCTACCCACGAAGCTTCTCTTTTTGGGAGTGAAAGATTGGAATCCAAGCTTGAAAAATAAATAAATCTAAATCATCCCAAAAGAGGCCCTCCACCTTAGAACTACACACCTCATAAGATGGGGAAGCTTTATCCACCATAACATGGAATAAACATGTCTGCTGCTACTGCTCCAAAACCATGGAGTTATCTTCAACCATCAAGCCCAAGATAAGTTGTTCAAAGGATTCAATTGATGTAGGTATGGTTGATCTATCCTCCACATCTTCAACAAAACAAGGAAGGGCATCAAATGAGAGGACTGATTCCTCTATTGCATCAATTTTTTCTACCTTTTTAATGTCTTGTTGCTACAACACTGTTTCATCTTCAATTTCTTCTTGCAACAAACCAAGACACTCATTTTCAAGAGCACATGAAGGCTCCACAACAACAACCTCCTCAAGAATGGGTTCTTGAAAGAAACAAAGGCTCTCAAAACATGGGATCTCCAACATAGAGGATTTTCTTGATGGCACAAGAGGTTGAATGGGAATTTCAAGGGGCTGATTGGGATTCTTGAAACTAATTTTTTTCTTGCAAACCTCTTGCACAATAGGCTGCTCTGGAACAAAAGGAGGGCTAATGAGGGTTTCAAGAGGCTTTCTAGGTTTCTTGAAACTTACAAATTTATATTTTATTACCTCCTCCTTAGTAGGATGTTTTGGAAATGGTGGAGGTGCTTGTCTGAAACTAGCCACACAAGGGGTTTCCTGAGTCTTGGGAACTTTTGCTAAAGCAAGGGAAAGTCTGATTTTTTCTTGCATAGAAATAACATCTCTTGCTATATAATCCTCTTGTTTCCTTGTTTGTGCCTCCAACTACTGCTCATACCTCCATTGAGCTTCAATATTTTGCTGTTGTGAATAATGAGTTTGATAGACAAACTCATCATGATGTGGGAAACAACACTGTTGCCCTTGATAGGCTTGATTTTCCCACTCCTCCTATCGTAGGTTAAGCTCTTGTTGCTCGTGAAGCTCAAAAATTTGTTTAAAGAGATCCTTCACCATGGACATGAGTTCACTCTCATTTTGGGGTTGAAAGGCAGAACAAGGAGCCTCTTGTTGTCCCTAAATCTCACCCAAATATCTTTTGAAGTCAAGCAAAATGGTTGTGATTTCACTTGCACTTAAATTATCAAAATTTTGAGGTAGGTTGATTTTCAAAGTGATGAGTCTTTTGGGGTTGCTGGTAAGAATATGTAAGTGTCCAAGAGGACTGAGTAGGGTGTGGTGGGTGGTAAGCATGTTGTGAAGATTGAGAACCCACAACAACAGGGTTTTGTGGAATGGAATGGGAGGTATAACCAGCTTGATATGGCTGATTAGGAGGTGCAAAATAAGCATTATCATGATATGGTGGAGTGTACATATGGTTTCCATTATAATGTGACATTCTTATGCATAGGAAACACTTTAAAAATTACAAAATAAGAGAAAATGACTACCCAACCATAGATTTTGGGTACATACCAAAGAGTCACCCAAAAGAGTTGTTGAAACGCTAAAGAGCACCACTTCCTCAATGGTATGAAATGAAACTAGGCTGCTTGAACCAGGTGATTTTAAATGGAGTCACCATGGTGTTTGATGATATGCCTCAAAAGGAAAAATGAGTTGAAGAAAACACCATATTTTTCAATGGAAAGAAGTAGTCCCACTGGGCGTGCCATAAACTATTGTCACATGAAATTGCACCCTGTTAAGCACGAAAGCTCAACATTCCAATGACATAATGGAATTGACCTCAAGGTGTGATACCTTTGTGCATATGAGGTCGAATCTCTGGAGAAGGCCAACTTCCTTTTTCAATCCCAATGCAATGTGCTGGTCCAACCTAACACATGAAAAACTACCACTAACCTACTCATGAGGAAAAGGGGAGAAGGAGAACATGAAAACGAGAGGGAGGTGATACACCAAAATAGAAAGGTCGCTTCTTCCTAACCAAGATTACACAACACATCATTGAAGAGCGGCATGGGTACTTTCACAAATATCTATTTGGTCAATTTTCAGAGGCATACATGAAGTCTAGGGTTTGACAAGGCGCTGGAAGGAATGAAGGTTTCACAACCAGCAATTGTAAACCATTTAATCACAAACATACATGCATGAAAATAAAATAAACACTTAGATATGAAGGTAATGAATTACACAAACACCAAAGAGCTGAGAAGAGGAAACTTTAATAATTCCATTAATGTGGAGGCAAAAAGCCAATCTTTACAATGGTAGAGATGCAAAATGCAAGTCTATAAAAGAAAAACCCTAGAGGAGTGAGAGGAAGAAGAACCCAAAAAATGAATACAATTTTTTCCTTTATAGATCAGGCATAACTCAAAAGAACAAATTGAACCCTAACCCTAACCAAGGTTAACAATGAAGTTTGTGCATGCAAAGAATGGAGCCCTTAGTGAAAATCATGACCTTGGGCAAAGGATCTGCCAAGAAGTCAACAAAAAGCAATAAATGGGCATGGGTGCCCATGAAATCCAACCAAAAAGGTAAGGGATGCCATAAATGTCATCCTTGAATCTTAGGAGTCAGATCTGGGTGCTCAAGTGTCAAATCGAGCCTCAAAAACACTACCCATAAAACATGCCAAATGCAGGAAGGTCGAGGCACCGGGCCCGAAAAGAAGCCTTTACAAGCCTAAAAAAAATGGTCTTAAGCCCTAAAAAATGATTTTTTCAAGGGTCGGGTGTCGACCTTACTGCGTACCACATGCCAAAGGAAGAAGCAAGGAGGAAACCACGACGAAGAGAAGAGATTTTGAGCGTCGGGCTTCAAACAGTTGGAGGTTGGGAGGATGAGATACCTCTTACCGACAAAGGGTAAGAAGTAAAGGGGAAGGCCGAAGGCTAAAACCCGAAACCTCGACACTTAGTTGAATTTTGGAGTTAAGGCATCAGTGAGAAGGAAAATGGAAGGAGAAGGAAGAAAATGAAAGGCTCAAAGAAGATTTCAGAGGTTGGACCTCAAACCGTTAGAGGTTGGAGGTTAGACCAAAGCCTTATCAAATGTGAAGTGATCAGTAAGAGGGAAGAGGGCAGGTTGAAGGACAAAATGAGAAAGGAGAAAATGGAAGAGGAGACGAATCGGGTAAGGTGTAAAGGGTAATGTCAAAGGCTGAATCCCAAAAATAATTAGAAGAAAACAGGGAAAGGAAGGAGCAATGGAGAAAAGAAGAAGTCATGCAAGGTAAGCAAGTAAGAGACATCCCGAAAACTCAAAATTCCGCAACTTAGAAAAATTTAGGAAGCTTCAAGGAGAAAACTCATGCAAGATGGCCCTTGGGGAATCTCTCAGATCAGTTATCAATGATGGAACATCAAAGGGGGGCATGAAATGTCAACATACACATCATGTGAAAAGTGCATATAGGTGAGGCCCATGCTTACTTTTAGCTTTTATGCTTATATTTCCAACTAGCACTTGGATGTGGCTCTTTGAATTTGATCAATGGTGGGTACATATTTCAAATGCTATTAGAGATAAAAGTATTCAAAAAATTTACAATTGTGTGATGTTTGTAGTGTTGATGTTCTACAATACTCAAAACTTTAGAAAAGCTTTGATGTTTGTTTTCTCATAAAGGTCTCTTGATTGTTAAAATTTTCTTTGATCAACCTTTGGCACTATATTATAACAAGACAATATTTCTATAAAAAAATTATTACAATAAGCAGCCAAATATTTTCCCAAGTTAAAAAAAAAATAGTGTAGAATCTATGCTACATTTTTGTCAACTCAATAAAGAATTCTCATTTAAGAGATGAATTTCAATATTGAAATAAATAATTTTTAAAAAGTGGAGAAAGAGGGGAAAAAACTAAAATAAGGGGTTTTTAAGATTTGAAAGTGTCATTTAAGTTATTTAACTCATCCTTTAGAGGAAAGTGATTCTCAAAATCTTCACATGAATTATTGACAAGTCCACTACCCCATCTTGAATCCTCTTTAATCTATAGTAACCAAACCAATTCCTTGAATAACTCCTCGTGTCATTTGATAAGTTTCTACACCTCCCCATCTTTTCTTAGAACCTTTTGTTTTAGTTGCTTGGCTCTCATCAACTTATTGTGTGCTTGATTTTTCTTGAAGCATATTAACATCGATCAATTCCCATATCTTTTCAATGGCAACCAAATTATCTTGATGTGCTAATTTTCTTTAATTGGTGGAGGTGTTTCAATATACTTTTTTGTATTTTTGTCAGAAGGTAGGTATGAAGGCACATTTAATTTGATGTCCTTGCCTCCTTTACTATTGGTTTATCATGAATCCAATTAAGAGAACATCAATTCACTAATATTTAGCTCCAAGGCCTCCCTAAAGTATCCAATTTTCTTGGCAATGTGGGCTCCTTTTCCATATATAATCTATCACACTAGAGGGACTAGGTGGATTTGTAGATGCATGATAAACCATCATTTTATTTACCTTCATAGAATATTTTTTCTTTCATTATTGTTGATATGTTGTTTGACACACCAAATTAGGTAAAAAATATATGTATCCTACCTCTCTTGAAAGGAAATTAGATTCTCCCTACGTCTATATCACTAGGTCATGGCCATGCAAGATAATTGAGAGGCTAATGAAATTTCATTCCAATTCAAGGGACTATGGTGAACCTAGTGAAAGTAAGATAGTCCTATGTAAATTGCATAGAAAATTAGTGAATTAAGATATAACATTCAGAATTAATTGATTTAAAATATCTCATTGAATTCATTGGGAAAATACAAATGTGATATCAACAATGAAGTCATTTGTAATAATAATAAATTTTTCTTATGAAAACAAATTACAAGTGTACTCCTAAAAACTAACTAGATGTATACACAATTACAAAAGGTGTAAGGGTACAAAAAATAAGGATGATCCCATTTTGCAATGGTCCTAGATCTAACCTAGTTGAGACGATAAATCCATTGAGAAACCAACCTTTATTGAGTAGTACACACATAGTTAGTGATATTCGATAACACAAATGTGTGAGGAGAATTAAACTACGAAGAAACATGCAACAAATCACTACATACCTGTACAAATTAGAGATATAAATCCTCATAGTATTTGAACTAAATGATATACATAAAGTATATGTTGAGATTCATCATACTTATGTAAATTGCAAAAATACACATTGTAGCATTGCACATTGTTTGGAAGACTAGATAAGATAAGATAGGACAACTAAAAAAGTTAAATTTTTATAAATTTGTTGGTTTCCAACCCTTACAAATTTGGTTTGTTGGTCTTTTTTAGACAAATTCCTCAAAATTGTAGGTCTCTAGCATCACCATTTTTCTACAAATATTAAATTTCAATTTATAATCAATGGATTAGATTTGAGTTTCATTTATGGAATCCATCAACTCTTGAAATAACTAAGTTTAGTTTTGGCGGTAGGTCCTTTGTCTTTATAGTAATCTTCCTCTTGAATAGATCACCCATATGTAATGTTATTTGACACCTATTCACTTCTCATGTAGATTTTATTATATAGAAGTATGTCTCCTTATGTTCTACCTCAAAATAGGGCTTAAAAATTCACTTAATAACCAAAACATGCTACATAAGCCAATTTATTGTTCAAAATAATTTACTTTACATTCCAAGGCACATAATATTAAAAAGGTCTTTCTCTTATCATGATCAACTAAACTTCTTATATGCTCTTTCCTTTTGTGGTCTCATATATTTTGGAACATAGCAATGTGAGTCTTGATGTGGTTTTGACATGCCAACAAATTGGAACAATGATATTTCCCCTACTTGAAAGGTTTTACAAATCCAAGAGCATTCTAAATCTACAAGTTGAAAAGATGCTTGAAATAGCAAAATAAGTGAGAATTTTAGTTGTTTTGTTCAAGAGACTTTAATGGAATATGAAAGATCTATTGAAAAATGATTATAACATAAGATTGTAAAATCAATTATGTGTATCCCAATCATACATTTAATCATGTTTAAATTCATGTCCATGAGTGCATACCAAATTGGAATTACAAATCCAAACCCTAACATAATTAGTTTTAGAATCACTTTGAAATATATTATCTTTAAATTTTATAATAACATATAAACCTCAAAACCATGATTGCAACACATGAAAATTGAGGAAAACACTTTAATTATCTGCCTCATATGTGAATGAACTCATCATTTCATTTACTTCTAAATTCGTAACACAAAAATATGAAAACTGAAACCAAAAATGTAACAAACTAAACTCAATCTAACCATGAACAAAAAATAACAAAAGAAAGGTGAAAGAGAAGGGGTAAAGAAAATTAAGGTCGTAAATTTTAAAATTTATACACCATTTGAAAAATAGACAAATTTGATGTAAACCATTCTTCACTTGGCCCAAAAATTTGTAACCAACACAAGACAATGCAATCTTCAAAGGAATTAAAAAAGCTATGAAAGTTGCAACAAACACCCTATCCTAGGTGTAGGTTGAAGATATGATTCCCAAAGTTGATGCACATGACAAATGTTCAATTTTGAACCACAAAAATATGTTCAAGTTGACCATGCAAAAAATCTTACCATCAACAAGAAATCAATGATGTGTAACACAATACAAATTCATCTAATATTCATGAATTAAATGTATAAAGTATGAGGTTATACAAAATAATTGGAAAATGTAAAAAATAATAGAAAAATAGAGAATAAAGGAGAAAAACTATCTTGTATTAATCTTAAATTAGGTTTCCAACCATTTCAAATGAGATACCTTTACATGTTTTTTGGGTAGAGGAATATGATAAGTTTTCCCTCCCAAAACCATAAAAGATAAATTTACAATGGAATACCACAAGTCATATGAATTACACTTTTGGGTTCTAATCTACATTAAATTTGAATTAAGATTTAACATGCTTATGCATTACATTCATGCTTATGATATTCTTCTTTTTCCTTTTCATCCCCTTTCTTTGCATCTTGGTTCTTTTGCAAAAATATTGCATGTATCCAAAATTGCTTTCACTAAATCTTGATATGCACCATCAAAATATATGAATCTGACATCAACATGGTTAAAAAATTTTATCCCTCTTTGAGGACCTTATTGAGCTTCATGAATTTTCTTTCAAAATCCTCACAAGTTATCCATATCTTCACTAACTTGCTTACAAATGCTAAATTAACATCTAAATCTGTTTTTTGCTTCTTGCTTTATAACCTCTTTAAGTTGCTTTACCAAAATTTTAGTATAATGAATTCCATTATTTTCATCAAATAACCAACAAGAAATCCTTTCAATAAACTTTTGCATATTGTCAAAGTATCCTGAGCTAAAGTGTATGCAACATTGAACCAATTATTTCCACCTTTCAATATTTTTATTGTATATTTAAAAGCCTCTTTCCACTTCTAATGTAGATGTAGTTCTCTCCTATTAAAAATACCACCTGACACCAAAATTTGACAATCCTCCTTGGCCAATTCAACAAGTTCAAGGTAAAATTATTCTAATGCTTCTAACTTTGAATCCAATCCTCCCTCCAAATCCTTTATTGAATTGAATTTCATAGCGATTCTATAATACAAGTTAAAAATTCCATCCATCATCTTTACTCCCTGAGAAAAAATGTTTCATTCCATGTTTGGTTGCTCTAACTACACTCCCAAATTATCCTAGTAAAGGCATATCCCTGTTAATTGTTTTGATTAATTATGGTGTGGGCATAGTATAGGAAGAGTAAACATGACCTACCAAATATTGTATGTATGAGGTTAGGTAGTTGATTTTTTTCTCCAAATTTTCTTTGGTGGACTTGTCCTTGCAAATATTTTGGATCATTAAATTAATGGAAGACTTTGTAGCCTTTTGAACCTCATCCATGATTGTTTACCTAGGGAAACCATAGTCACTTGGTAATATGAGTGCTATAAATCTTCTACTTTATCTATCAAATCGAACTATTGGACTTATTGTGGAGGCCACAACAATTCCCATTTGTTTCTTCTCTTGTATTGATATTAAACATGATTTTTCAATGAACACCATCCTTTTCCACATGATTATAGTAATTCTTAGGCACAATTCTTAGGTTACAATCTTTTTAGTTTTTCAAATCATAAAATAGGATTTTTTGGAATGTGCAATAATGATTGTCATTTGATCTAGGAACTCTATATTGAATCTATGTAGCAACTAGCCCTATTGCTTTTGCAATCTACATATTGTGTTCATAATATTTTATCCATAATCTTCTTCACAATCTTCTCATGATGATAGTGTATTTTTTTCAACAAAACCAAACTATTCAATCATATATAAAAACATAAAATCCTCAAATAACAAAGAATAATCAAATCAATTGAAACTTTTCTTGTTTCCTATGCCTAAGTTAATAAAGCTATGTGTAATGTATATGTAAATTTTCTTCTTAGATTCTTTTTAGCTAGGTATATTATTCATATCTCCCATTATGAATGTTCATTCTTACATTCTTCCAAACTTAGTTCATCTCCATTTTACAACAAGCCCATGATGAAAGCTCAAAATGAAAGAGCAACAAATATTAATTTATTTTTTAACCCTTAAGATTCTTTAATTTTTCTCTATTCACTATAATAAAATGATTTATGTACTATTCAATTCTCTAAATTATTCATTAGAGTTCTCAAGTTTTGATATTATTCCTCATAGGTGTTTAATTTGTAGTTTGGTTGTCATTGATGTCAAAAGATCTATGGAGAGTGTTGCAGTTTGGATGTTTGGTTTCTGAAGTCTGAGAAATGCTTCACATTTCTCCACTGATGTTGTTTTGCTCTTGCAGTTTGGAGGACAACTTCATGTCATGTTAAGGCATGTGTGATCCAAGTTTCAAGTCTTTGGGTTTTCCAAAAAGGTGTTTTTAAGAGTTTGTGTTGATTCTATGTGGATGTTCTTAGAGGTGCAAAGGTTGGCTTTGCATATCTCCACATTTGCAAATACGATCTTGCAATTCAAAATTTAAGTTGATGGAGATGTAAAGGTGCTATATACAAAGTTTCATGTCAATAATCCTTCTATAGATAAAGTTATAGGTGACAATGTATAGGACTATGTTGTTTGGTAATTGGTTTTAATGTCTATCTACTTGCACCAACATAAGGTTATGAATTTTAGTTGTATGAGTTTGTGTGGAAACTCCATGTGTCTCAAAGTGTCTAAGGCTTGAAGTGCATGAAGATATTTCTTGTTTCTAGTACCACACAAATGTTTCAAGTCATTTTGTGAAGATATGCTTCTATTGAGGCCGACTAAGGCATGTTGATGATGTGCGCCACAAGTTCACATGTGAGCAAAGCTTATGGAGTGTTTGAAGGTTTTGTATGGATCATTATTACTTCCTATCATTATTTCTGTTTGAGATAATATCTCTTGATATATCTTTAACATTTCTTCTCAATTAATTTCTCTTTGTATATGCAACTAATTGGAGTAGGGGCATACATCATCACTACTACACCCTTAATATTAAAGTACATCAGGTTATGAATAATTGGCTTGTGGCTATCTTAAGTCCTAACTAAGTCATGTTATCATTATTATATTTTATTAAAATGAAGAAAAAGTGAAACCCTAAGATTTTACTCTAGGGTTTAGTGATTTTTCCTAATGTGTTTCATTTAGAATTTGAGGTAGGGGAGGTTTGATGGATTTGGACAAGGTATAAGACTGACTTACAACATGAAAGGTGAGTCAACTTTCCCTTGACCAAACTTGGGATGGAATTTAGAATGAAATGCAATGATTTGATTAGGATAATGATGCAAAT
Source organism: Sequoia sempervirens (assembly GCA_007258455.2). NCBI lineage: Eukaryota > Viridiplantae > Streptophyta > Pinopsida > Cupressales > Cupressaceae > Sequoia > Sequoia sempervirens. Next base: position 36,847 of record VDFB02329593.1, on the reverse strand, counting down.
AACTATTGTGATGCAAAACAATAGATCTAGAATGCCATAGAAAAATTCATACTTAAAAAATGGACTGAGAAGAATATTGTGTGCCTGTGGTATAAATTTGAGCCTAATTTTGGAGGATTTTATTGCCATGGGTACCAACATCTTTTTGATTGAAACTGAGATCTATTTTCACAGTCCTCTAGAGTTGGATCAAAGCCTTCTTTTCCCACTTGTCACACTGTTGGATCTTCATTAGTTGTTGAGATAAGTGAGTTTTCGTATATTATCAAGGTGTAGGGTTTGAATGCAATAATGAATAATTGACCTTCAAAATTTTCCAAATCTTCTTCAGATCTGAAACCTACACATTCAAAGAGAGAGGAAGGGTTGTTCCATATAGGGGCTTGCCTCAATCAAACCTCATATTGGTGTTTCCACCTCCACAATGGAAAATTCAATGAAATAGAGGTTATCCTTTTGAGGGATAGAGCTAAATGAATGATGAATCAACAATGGAATTTAACTCACCACTCATAAATGGCTTCCTTAAAGGATTGAAGTCATACAAATCACCTCAAGTCTTGATTGTTGTTTGCTTGATTTGCTTGAAGACCTACAAGGGTTAGATCTCACAAAAAAAATGATAACAAAACATGAATGAAATTACATAACAACATGATGAATTATTGATATGATGATTGACTAAAAATAATATTGTAGTAATGCTCATAAATTTTCTCTTGATTTCCCTTGGTTGATCTTAGGATCTTCAATTTTCTCCAAAATTCATCCTTTCATAAATTGCTTTCTTCCTCATAAAAAATGATTTCTAATATTTAAAATGAGAGGAAAACATTCTTTATATGCATTTTAATTAACCCTTTTGGGTACGGGCTGACTTGGGGTTATTTTCAAATCATAAAAGTCGGCCAATTAAAATTTAGAACATTCAAAATTTTGCTTTTTGGATAATGGTGACTTAGTCCAAAAATGGAGACAATTTTTGAGACTTTTTGGCCTAAATTTATAGGGATGATAGGGAATTAAATGTATTTTCTTAAATTTTCCTTGAAATTGGTAAATTATTATTATAATTAAAGTTATAGACAAAATAGGGTGTTAAGGTAGTGTGAAATTGCCAAGGGTGGAAATTTACGATGCTAAATTTAGCCCCCATTTTAGCGAGAGTATGAAATTACACTCAGATTCACACTAAAGGAAGAATATGCCAAGAGGGGTTTAATTTTACAAACATTAAAGAAGTGGGATGACTATGAATCTATGGGGATGTGAAAGCCCCCAAGATTCAAGATCCCATGGAAAATTAACATAAGGACAAATGAACACATATGTGAAGTGAAATACAACATGGAAATATAAAGAATAGACAATGAAGACACATAAAATGCAAACATAACATGAACATCAAACAAAGCACAAACACAATGCCAACATGATGTTAACATATAACATGCAATAATCAAAAAATAAAACACAAGGTTAGTACTAAAGGGATTTGAGTCAGTAAGACAAAGAGACCTCAATCTTAAATTTTGTCTCAAATACCAAATGCCATCCATAAAATGTGCTATCTAAAAAATATGATGCTCTCACAAGGATGTAAAATCACTTATGAGCTACAAAGTCTCGCTTTAGGAAGCATATAAATTTTAACATACATAAGGAAAAATGAAAAACTCACCTAATAAGGTAAATAGACGTCCAAGGGGATGAGCAAGACTCACCTAAGAAGGTGCATAAATGTCCAAGGGGACAAATTGATAACCATACCTCATGGGGCATTATAAACAACACCACCACCAAGGGGGTATGCCAATAAGTCAAATCTCACAAGATGTGTATGAAGTGGATATGGGTAAAATATGCCCCTTAAAATGTCAACGTACTTGCTATGTTGGTATTTTAAGGAGAAAATAATGCACACCTTCAACACTAGTTATCTTTTCCCCCCAAATGTGGAGACAAGAAAAACCATGCAAGAGAATATCATGTTGCTACCATGGAAAATATGGTTGCACTTAAGATTATACCACCATGAATAGTAATGAGAAAACACATAAAGCTACAAATGCCACATAGTGATGAGAAACACCATAGAATAAAGATCATTATTGTTTAGAGTGATTAGGTGCATCATCGCGAGCACCCTGATCATGAAGTTGTTGAATTTTATTACTCAAGGCCCGACATTCATTGGTAGAATGACCCTGCACTCGATGATATGCAAAAAATGAGTTATTAAATTTCTTTCATGTTTTCAGAAGGATAGATATCAAGCGGGATTTGAGAAGCATCGAAAAAATATGGTCATGACCAGTAGTAGGAGACATTCCTCTCTTTTTTGAAGAAAATATTGCTCGCTTACTACAAGATGTCATAAATACAGTAGATGATAAAGCATTAGATGAAGATGGAGACGAAGGTTGGAAACCTAGACCTTGTTTGGAAAAGTGTGGTATAGACTTTACTTGATCCTTATCTTTATACATTTCATGTTTGCATTATATTCATTTTTTAGAGAGAATTTTTTTATCCAAGGCCATAACATTCTTCCAACTTAGATGAAGAAATCATATCTACATGCTCCTAAGAAGAATTGGCTATTCCTGAGCACACAAATCCTTTTTAAGCTTTTTAAAGTTAAGCATCTTCCACTCATGAGGGACAAAAGATAAAGATCCCCCATCACCATCATGGGGTGATGTTTTTGGATTTGTTGATGTAGAACTAGATTCAACACGAGACTCTTTAGGTTTAGATTGTGAGATTTTGTACTCTCCCATTAAGGAGGGTGTAACATCTAATAAACCCTAATAATCATCTAAGAGTTTTATTGCATATGACATACAATCAGGATTATCATCAATTTGTATAGGTTCTTTGGAGTTTCATGGCAAGATTTTAGACTCCCCTTCGAAACAAGGTGTAAAATCTAATGGCTCCCAATGATCATCTAAAGATTTCATCATGGGTAAAACACATTCTTCTTTGTGTTTGACATGTATGGGTTCTACTTTTGAAGTTGGAATCAAAGTATTGAGAGAGTTGGAAGTATTATGTTTGGCTTCAGCTTGTAAATTATAACTCTTTTCATCTACTTTAACTATGTATATCTTGTTATTAAACTCACACTTCATCTCACGGTGAAGAGTAGATGAGACTTCCTTCATGGCATGAATCCACAGTCTACCTAGGAGAATATTATATGAAAGAGGTCTTCACATGACATAAATAGGTGTAGGTAAAGTCATGGGTCCTACCCTGATGGGTGATGTGATGAATCCTAATGGTTGCTTGTTAACATTATCAAATCAATGAATTGAAAGATCATTAGGTTCTATAAGATTCTTTTCCACACCAATTTTATCTAGAAGATCAATGTTACAAAAATTAAGACCCAATCCATTATCTATGAGAGTACACTTAATTCCAATTTTGTTAATGATCACCATTATTATTAAAGCTTCATTTTTGTTTTGGATCTCAAGTGAGGGTAATTCATGTTGACCAACTGTAGTATCCAAATTTTTCTCTTGCATACAATAAAAAAAGGTTGCTACATCATTTGATTTAATAGAATATGGGACATCAATCTTCTAAAAATCATCTTGGAGCATTTTGTGGTATGTAGGTGATGTTTGAATCAAGTCCCAAAGGGAGATTTCTACTGGATTATTATGAAGTTTCTTAGAAAGATCATATTCCTTACCACTACATTGATGAATATTAGGTGTCAGTGGAAGGTATGGTTGAGGTAATTGGATGGATGTTGGTGTTTTTTTTGCTTGTTTATTATTTTTAGTTTATATGTGTGAGCAACTATGTGATAACTTGGCTGTTGTGGCACATGATTACTAGTGAGTTGTTTTGCAAAGTTTAGGATATGGCTAGGAGGTTTAGGAGGTCCTATAATGAGAGGTGATTTAGGAGGTCCAATAATTAGAAGACTTTTAGGAGGTCCAATAATTAAAGGAGTTTTAGGAGATCCAATAACTAAAGGGGATCTAATATCCAATTGTGTGTTTATAACCTCAATTGAGTTAACTATTTTTTGATGTTATTCTATCGAGGGGGGTCTAATGTCACCTTAGCATCTTCATCTATGCAATCCATCTTACTGTCTTTTGAAAGAAATGTATCAATGATTTAATCCTCTTATCCAACAATATCTTCTCAAATAGGAGATATATTGGGAGAGAAACAAACAAGATTATCATGGTGCTCAATGCTTGGATCTTCTAATACAAAGATACCTTCTTCACAAGTAGGTGAGGTATCGAGAGAAGAACAAATATGATTGGCATGATTTTCAATGATTGCATTCTCTTGCACAAAACTAACCTCACACATAGGAGAGATAGTGGGAGAGGGATCAATGAAAAATAACAAAAGAGGAGAAATAAACTCATTTTGATATGCTTGTAACAAAAATTCCTTGAAATGCTTAACAAGATCTAACAATAGAACATGAATTATGAAAATACAATATTTTTGCAATGAGAACATTGTATTATGTCTTACGAATCAAGCTAGCAATGGTTTTATCAAAACAAATAGTTACATGACTGATATTTAGAAATTGAGGCCAGATATGGGCAGAGACTGGAGACAAGATTCTGGATATTAAATTTGGGCTCAAATTGGTTGTGTGCCATAGAAAAATGGCCGCTTGTCAATTTCATGGCCTTTTAGGTCTTGTTTCATGGTATTTGATATGTTTGGCTTTGATTTGATGTTGAAATATGGCTTGAACATGCATATTTATGTACTAAAATTCAAATAATGATGTCTTGTGCAGGTGTTGTGAAGTGTTGTAGGACATTTCTACATTCTTCTAGACTCTATTCATTACAATTCACCTAAAAATCACCTTTTTACACATCACCAAGTCCTATTTTGAAGTGTTGTAAAGTCTTGTAACAAGATTTCACACTTTCCTAGGCACAACTTCACTATTTATCTTTTCTTATGACTTAATTGACCCCTTTATGCACTCATATGCTTTAATTAAGTGTATTTTTGGACATTATCCCGACAAACAACATTAAATGCAACATATTTCCCGACACTTGTTTTTAGGTCCTAGGTGGGACCCATTCGCCATGGGTGGTGAATGAGTCCCCCTTGGCCCCAAATTCAAAATATTTTAAATTTCTTTTCAGGATTTTATTAAAAGTCACTTGATGTCGGCCTGTGATGAGGTATGAACAGTAAACTACGACAAAAGATTGTATAAATGGGCATTTTTCACCTCATTTTATATCTCCAACACATCTCCCAAGCAATATTTTCTCATACAAGCATGCAAGCGTCTTTCAACATCAATTCAAGCAACATTCAAGCACTTTGAAGCATTCATTGACATTACTTCAGACTTGCATTATCAAGGATTTGGTGAGTTAATAGAAATTGCATGTTGTTAGTTTACATTTCCTTTACATTTCATTATTTTATTAAGGGTTTGATTACTTCAAGTGGGGTTTGACCAAGGCAAACCCCTATTTGCTAACCCTCAACCATTTTTCCCTCTTGCATGTGTGTTTTCAGACTTAGGTATGCATATTTATCAAGAATTTGTGTGTTGAAAAGTGGAAAGCAAAGTCAACTAGGTGTTTCAAGTCAACTTAAGCATATTTCAAGCTTGAAGAGTGTTTTTTGTCTGCTTCCCGCAGAACTGACTTCGACAACCTGACAAGCAGACATTTCCAGATTTGGTGATGCAGAGTTGTCTTCTGATTTTCCAAAATTTTGGGAGTGGACTGATTCACCATCAATGGTGAATGAATCCCACCTTAGGACTGAAAAATATGAGTTTTGTTAGATTCTGGATCCTGACTGTCAGAAACTAGTTTCTAACACAGTTTTACCAGGAGGAGGATTAATTTGCCACCCTAGGTGAATGAGTCCCACTGTGAAAAATCAATAAATTTCACCAGCATTCAAAACACTCCAGAATCATCACATTCCATCCAAGTGCACTTAGATTCATCCTTTCTCTTTTTGTTCTGCATATTTCATTCATTTACTTAGTTATTGCATTACACAATGTGTTTTCAAACATAGCTTTACATTGCACTTTGCATTCATTCTAGTTCATTTTAATTAGTCAATTGCATTTAGTTTAGTTAGTTTAGGCATAACAACATCACATATAACATTAATTGAATGAACCCCATGCATTTTTGGGTCCTATCTATCTCCTTTTAGGTGAAAAATCCTGGAAGAGCTAGAATTGTCCATAGTGACCCGAAAATATACAGTTCAGGTTGGACAAGGTCACCCAGGGTGACTATGTCCTGAACAAGTTTTTACAAAATTTAAAATCTGACTATGTACAATACTATTTGAAGTTCTTGTTTTTATGTGTGTACAAGTGTGACTGTGAATATTTTTCTAGAATTTGCCCAATTTGAATTTATGTGATACAAAATGCAAGTATGTAACAATTTGCAAAATATTCAAGCAAAAAAAGCCAATTGTAAATACAATTTCTAGATCTATGATGCAATAATTAACTAATTTTAATATGCCAAAATCTGAAAATGATGATGTTGGTGCCTTTCTTAAACAAAATAATACAATTTTTCACTTTTTGAGCTATACGCAAGATGCCTAAATGAATGCAATGGAAAATTTTAGATTTATTTTTCAGATTTGAATGATGTAATGCATACTTTTAAATGCAATTGGAATGTAGATCTGAGCTATGATGAATGAAATTAACCCTATTGCAACCTATAATGCAATATTATATACAATTTTTTAGTTTTTATGCTTTTTATGATGCAAAAATGAATACCTAAATGAACAATGCTAAACAATGCAATGTTAAACCTAGATCTAGGATGAATTGCTTCAGATTTCATAAGATTTATGATGCAAAGACTTTGGGTTCACCAAAATGAAATGAATAAAAAGTGAAATCCTAAGATTTTAATCAAAGGTTTAGGGACTTTCCGAATGTGTTTCATTTATAATTTGAGGTAGTAGGGGTTCGATGGATTTGGACAAGGTATAAGAATGACTTACAACCTGAAAGGTGAGTCAAATTTCCCTTGAGAAAACTTGGGATATAATTTGGAATGAAATGCAATGATTTGACTAGGCTAATGATGCAAATAACTATTCTAATGCAAAACAATAGATCTGAAATGTCAGAAAAAAATTCAGACATCAGAAATGGACCGAGTAGAGAACTATGCACTTGTGGTATAAATTTGAGTATAATTTTAGAGGATGTTGTTTCCAAGGGCGACAGTGTCCTTTTGACTGAAATTGAGATTTATTTACGCAATCCTTTGGGGCCAAATCAAAGCCTTCTTTTCCCACTTGTCGCACTTTCAGATCTTCATCTATTGTTGACCTAAGTTAGTTTCCATATGCTTTCAAGGTGTAGGGTTTGAATGCAAAAATGAATAATTGACCTTCAAACTTCTCCCAATCTTCTTCATATCTGAAACTTGCACATTCAAAGAGAGAGGAAGGGTTGTGCCATATAAGGGCTTACCTCAGTCAAACCCTGTGTTGGTGTTTCCACCTCCATAATGACAAAGTAAATGAAAGAGAGCTTATCCTTTTGAGGAATAGAGCTAAATGAATGACGAATCAATAATGGTCTACAACTCACCACTCGCAAATGGCTTCCTTGAAGGACTGAATTCATACAAATCTCCTCAAGGCTTGATTGTTGTTTGCTTGATTTTCTTGAAGAAGTACAAGGGTTAGATCTCACAAATAAAATGATAGAAAAACATGAATAAACTTACATAACAACACCATGAATGCTTGACATGATTCTTGACTGAAAATAATGTTGCAATAATGCTCATAAATTTGCTCTTGTTTGCTCTTGTTTGCCCTTGGTTGATCTTAGGATCTTCAATTTGCTCCAAAATTTCTCCTTTCATAAATTGCTTCCTTCCTCATAAAAATTAATTTCTAATGTTCAAAATGAGAGGAAAATATGCTTGTCTATGCATTTTAATTAATCCTTTTGGGTAGGGGCTGACTTGGGGTTATTTTAAATCATAAAAGCCGACCAATTGAAATTTAAGATATTCAAAATTTTGCTTTTTGGATAATAGCAACTTAGTCTAAAAATGGTGATAGTGTTCAAGACTCTTTGGCCCAAATTTATAAGGATGATAGAGAATTAATTTTTTTTTTCTTAATCTGGCCCCGAAATTGGTAAATTATTATTATAATTAAAGTTATAGGCAAAATAGGGTGTCAAGGTAGTGTGAAATTGTCAAGGGTATGTTACACCCCATCGTCTATTCAACAATTACTATTACCTTTATGAGTAAATATGTTTTAATACATGATTGTGTCTTAATGAATTTCAATGGATGAATGAAATGTATGAATATACATTATGATGTGATTGCTTTTTAAATGCTTTAATAATGCTTATGATATATGATAAATATGAGGTATATGTTAACAACTAAATTTACACATGTTGCACTAAGTTGGATGTAGGAAAGGTTTGAACCCTCCAAAGGGGAGAGGGAGAGTATCACCTAAGAGAGGAAGTTGGTATGGGAACCATCAGTAAACCTATCTGAGTAGATGAACATACTCATTGCATAGGTTAGATAAATCTTGTTGAGTCAGTTTGAGCTATGTGTTGGTAAGTGTTAAACCATGTTGATAGCTTTTTGGTTGATAGGAAAGTTAGGATGGTTGTCTTTAATTCTCTTTGATTGTTTAGTCAATTTGAGTCATACTGTTAAAATCCTTTTGATGGGCACTATATATATTGTGTATTTAAATACTTATATGTATATATAAATGGATACATATATATTGAATGTATATATGTATATATGTGGTGGTACATATATATGAATGTATGCATATATGAACATATGTAGATAGAAATGTTTACGTATACCCATAAGTAGATATGTAATACACATGTGAGTATTCACATAGATATATATACTTTATATATATACATATCAATATATATATTATATTTAAAATGATGGTAATATATATAATTGACTGATATATATAAATAGGTGTATATATGTGTGTGTGTGTGTGTGTGTACATAATATTATAAACATGTTATTGTTATTTTAAATATGTGATGGAAGCCATATTACATAGCAAGTAAGCCACACATATGGTGGTATGTATATGCCACACAATGGCAAGATAGAAATCTATTTCTAATAGTTGTTTAAAACATTAAAGGCAACCAACTATGGTGCCAAACCTTGCATAAGAATAGGTGGAAAAAATGCCATGATAAAGACAAAGGTTAAATAGAGTTCTAAAACACTATTGCACACCCCATATATGAGGCGCTTTGACCAAGTAAAAACAACAGGTGTAAATTCCACACTTGGGTGATGGGAAGAAGAATAGTTTCCCTTTGCTTTGAAATCCAACATGCCATCTTTAAAGAACTTTTATCTGAAACATTGTACAACAAACAACAAGTTCGAAACTGATGCAAGGAGGAACCTCCCACCTCCAAGCATAACTCAAATCTACATACTCTCAGCACAACCCATTATACAATATAGCAAATCTAACACAATAAAACTCATATAAATTCATTTCATTTTCAGCAATGAAAACAATTACACAAATCGACAAATTAAACTTATTACATTAGCCATCCGTGGCTTCTCACACACATTATCATTCTCAAATTCCTCACTCTCAAATCTGCAGCACAAAAATTGCTTCACAACTCTTCAAACTCTGTGCTGGACGTTTTCCCTCTTACAGGCATCAAAAATCCTCTTTTTCTTCAATATTTTTGCTTCTATTTGCTAAAAACTTGTTGCCTGGGCCATCTTCTCAATTATGGCTGCCTTTTTCCCTTCCAAATTTGCATTTTAAAGTTGTTCTCATTGTTGTAACATCCCACCATATTTTTGGACGTTACAGTAATGTTTTTCTCCTAAAAAATGGCATACCAATAAATGCATTTTCCGTTACAAATTGTCATGGATTCCTTTTCTCAATTTGGCACCATACTTAATAACTCTTCTTAATTGAATTTCAGTTATAAAATCATTAAGAATAACTCCAATAATAAACTTCTAGAGGAGCATGACAATGAATATTAAAATTGATTTTATGCAAGTTACCACCGGGTGCCAATAATTGCCGTAAAATTTAATTTTGCATAAATTTTTATTCGAAACTCATATTCACCTAAAAACTTTCCAAGATGCATATAATGTCATTTCAAACCTTTCCACCAAGCCATTTTTCTCTAGCTCTTAAAAATCTTAAAAATTAATTGTTTTTGTGGCTAGCTAGGATAAATTTTTTGATTTAAATTCTCCCAATCCGTGAGGAATTTAGTCATGAAACCTTCACCACATTGTGTTAAATTTTTCCAATAATATTTCTTTAAAAGGATTTCAATCCAGATCTTACGGATTTTTAGGAACAATTATTTCCGTAAAACTGCCTCGTGGAGTCTTAAAATAACAATTTGGCGAAAACTTGAATCTTGCAATTTTGACTGAATATTTGAATTTCTGTTTTGAGAGATTCCATGAACAACCAAAATAAGCCAAAATTAAATAAAACAACTAACAAATATTTTTGGGTGATGCTAATTGCATGTGGACCTGGATGCTCCTGCATAAAAAACCACCAGCTAGGTCATGTAATTTTGGGAAAGCATTAGAGTTGGTTTCAAAGACATATTTGTAATTGTATTTTTCACAACAACAACCATGACTGGTAGGGATTTGAGAAGTTCCATCAAATATAGCTTACTTTTAGCAAGCAATTTCTATCCATTTTTGTAAAAACAAAGAGCAACAACATGATGTTTGGTTGCCCTTTCATTTTGAAATCATTTTGTGTATTCATATTATTTTGAGAGTGGCATATTTGTGAGTTTGAGAGCTTAGAGTATTTGATTTAGTGTGAAGAAAGGCTGAGTTGAGTAGCTGGAGATATTATTTGAAGTATTAGCAACAAGGAGAGCTGAGAATAGAGGAGGTAGTAGGCAGAACCATTGTGCATTGAGAAAAGAGTTGTTGGATACTTGTTGGAGCTATTTTAATCCAGGCATTCTTAGGATATCTATCTCTCTATCTCTTTTAATTTTGAAACTGTGTTATTACTTCCTAAAAGTGTTTGTGTCATTGTGTGTATATTATAGCTATTGGATAGTTTATGAGTACTTGTGCATTTAGCTAGATTATTTATAAATTGGATTAGGGAATCTAAATAGCATGATACGTAGCTATATTGATTATATTTCTTGATTAAAATAGCAAGAGAAGCTAATATAGGGTATTATGCTAATATCCAAAAATACAGTATGGTATTTGTATGGTTTGAATAAGTTATGTTGCTTTGAAATGAAAATGATTGAAATCATAATAGAAGTATTATGCCATTACTATCTAGGGAATGATGTTATTTTATGAATACCTATGTTTTGTAATTTAATCATGAGTGGAGAACTTACATTCTCAGATGCTCATAATCTTTGAAAGTAGGAGGATAGTTTATTTTCTTGAGTTAGGATAAATAGTTGAATAAGAGGTAGTTGCTAGTCCCAAGATTGTTACAAATGTGTAACATGGTATTCAAGAGGTTGGGTCAAACCTAATTGGTCAATTAGATAAATATAAGTGTGTTATCACTTTTGAATGAAATCTTGTTTATGCTAATTAACCCTTAGGGTCAAACCAAGAGGAATGTTATTCATAGGTCAGTAGAAATTCCAAGTTGAGTAAGGGGGTGGGTGAACTTATGACATCGCTTCTAGAAAGTGGGTTGATATATGTATCAAACTTTGGATAAAGTAAGTGTAGAAGATGTTGCATACACTTTGTTGGTTCATTGTGCACCAGGATTGCATAGCTAGTTAGGAGTTTCATGCATATTTGGAGGGTATCAATAGTTGTATGAATGTACTAGATATGTAGGACACAACATCATACTCAAGTAGAAAATTTCTAGAGGTTTCCATACCAAACTCTTCGTCGAAGGGTAGGACCACTTCCAATTAGGAAGATGTGTGGGGGACTGCTAAGTTCGTGGTTGGAGGAAAAGTGCTTGGGAGATGCTCTCCCTCTTGTAGGCAACAACTGAGACTTGTGAAACAGAAGGAACATGATCCAGATGAGGCCACCTTGACCATTAAACTCTTATGAGTTATGTATTTGTAAATGAATATGATCAGAAATCTATTGTAATCTGTACTTGAAAAGATGAATTTCATTTACTTGGAATTATGTAATATTTCATTTATGCAATAATATTAGAAAATTATTTATGCACTATGCAATTATGTTATTGAAAAGGAAAATTTTGTTTCTCTGTTATTGGATACTTGAATTATTCACTCTATTTTTAGGGAAAAAAAGGAAAAACGGTCATCTCAAAAAGAAACATCCAAGAACAACAGTGCCTTCAGTGATTTTAATTTCATCAAATTTCCTCAAAGGCACATACAACTATGCCACAAAGTGGAATTAGACAGTTCATTTCCCACATTGAATCTTAGAGAAAAATAATGCTAATTAAACCAGTTCCAACAACACCATTAACAGATTCAACAAGCATAATCATTAAACATGAAAGATGGAATATAAGACATGAACACACAGATATACGTGGGGAAAACCCTTTCAGGTAAAAAAACCCACACTCCAAAAGCCCAAATCGCCATTGTATTATTCAACAACAAAACAGTTACAAATACAATTACATGCTCTAATCCTTTACAAGAGATTTACATCTTGTTCCATTTTGGAGAGAATTCGGCAGCATAACCCTGTTCTATTTCCCTCTATCTCTTTCAATACAAAATGTTCTAGGGTTTTATAACATTTGTTCTTAACCCTAACCCTAGTTACAACATTCCAACATGAAATGGTTTAGTTCAACTTCCAACGAGCAACTGTAATAAACTGTCAAGAGCATTTCATACAGTTAACAAAATATCGAAAAGTCAATTGTCTGCTTCACAACAACCATGTGAAGCGAGCAATATATCGCCATATCGATGGGACATCTTATCTCCTCCCACCAATACAAGATAGTCACTCTGATGTTCACTATACTGGTCCATGTGGTCCCAACTTTGACATTATTACCACGACAACCTCATCGCCATATCAGTGAGATAGCATGTCGTCTCCCACCGATATAATGAAGTCACACTGATGTATACCATACCACTCCATGTGGTCCCCACTGTCGAGTCAGCATGCCTTGAACCACCTATCGCTATCCACTTGATAGCTCAGGTCCCACCACAGGTCATCAACATGACAACCTTTATCAAAGAGAGTTTCCCCAAAGTCTCACCAAACACCCCGAGTCTCACCGACAAGAATGTACAAGACTTCTTTAAGAATGTCTAAGAGACTTTTGTCAAAGTCACACTGACCAGCCGAAGTCACATCGACAAGATCTTGCAGCTCACTATACCGCTGGTCCGTCGAAGAGACATCTTTCGAAGTCCTGCCGATCACACCATGTCTCACCGACACTCAAAGGGATCGCTTTATCGCTCAAAACTCGAACTTCCAAACCTCAAGTTGGAGGTTGCAAAGTTCACAAAACCCGCGACACGCCGACAACAAATGAATCCCTATGTCGCTTGAAAACCAAACTTCAAAACTCCTATCGGTGATTATGAATTTATCAAAACTTGCGACATGCTGACGACAAAGGGAACCACAAAGTCTCTAAGTCGGGAGGTTACAAAATTTCAAAACCCCGCGACTTAAGTTAGGAAAACTTAGAAACCCGTGACTTAAGCAACAAACCATTTCCTGCCAAAGAGATTTCGATCAAACTAGTAACTTTGTCCTTGATATTCAACTATTTGCTCGACAATGCAGAGGCCCGGACACCAGTACATTTGAGGCACCATTTCTCAACATTCTCCCACTTGTCGAAGAACGCACTGCCTAGCAATCAATGCATGAATCCTCTATATCACCCAAGACACCTGCAACAACATCTATGATGTCTACCATCTTAGGCTATAGTTCCATCCATCCTCCAAAGAAAAGGAACAAGCCATGGCGTATATATGCACTAGTCTAATATGAGACATCACCATCAAAACCAAATGACAACAAAGGTTTCAACACACTACCACCACTCCACTTTTCTCAACAAGCCATTCAAAGCACTCAACATGAACACAACCATGAACACAACCGTGGAGTTATCCTCTAGAAATAAGATAGAACACCAGCTAGAACAACAACCAGAAAACTTACTGCTCCCATCCAACTGAACAACCCATGTGACTGAAAATAACACACACAACAAGTGCTAATCCATCCAATCACACATACCTCAAAGGTATCAACATCAGTAAACACATGCCAACAACACAACTAACCCATCAACCGTAGATACAAGCTCCATGTACAAACCAGTCGAAGAAGACCAAACACATCCAATAACTCCCACTGCATGGGTTATGCCAAATATGAAAGAACAAGGCATAACAAGTCTACCAATAACATAACATAGAGTGTAAACATGTAGTTTCAAGGAACCATCCATAGTGATATGCAAAATTTGTAAACCCTCACCACAAGTCTGCACAACTCTCCCAAGTTCTCCACACCCAACAAAGGAAAGAGATAAAGAACCTCCATGTCATCACCCAAGAACATGAGTGAAAACACATGACCAAAATCTAGTGATCACTATAGCTCTGCCTAAACCTCAAACCAATGTAACGTGAAACCAAACATCTAGGAAGAGAACCATGACCAAAGAGAGCACCTCTACACATCATGAACCTATAAAAAAATCCTCCTACATACACCTCTAAATGCCAACTGTGTCAAGTATGATCTCCTTCATAGCCCCAAGAGAAAATCCTTAACAACATCCAACCGCTCAATCACCAAGATCAAGCATATCATATATATCATGTAATCAACATGGATGCAAGCCTCTCAAAGAAGATAAAACTATTTCATTTCTTGTTTCAGGAAATACGCTCAATGCATCTCCTAAACTCAACATCAATGAAATTAATCAAAATGCATAAGGAGATAACCATGCTATCCATCTCTCACAATGAATCCTTCAGAATCATCTAACAACTGTTCAAGATCCATATCCATGAAAGAAAGCTTAAAACACCTGAGAGAAACAATGGGAAATACCTCTCAAGTAATAAACCGCCAAGTAGACCAAGAGTGGGGAATGAGAATGCTCCTCCAAGATATGCAAGCCATCATGACTTCTCCAAGAGCAATCTCCTCATTTGGTCTTTGTTGAACTCACGTCCAACCAAGGTGTAGGCTCCTCGAACTTTCTGCTGAAATCTTTATCAAGAGTAACCATCAACAACACTTCTCTCATCTCAAGAGAAATTACTCACCTTATTCTCCATGTATCCATGAGTACCAACAAATGATCATCTCATGCTAAACTCCAAATGCATCACTGCACTATCATGAAGTTTTCAAGCATATGAAAAATGCACCCAAAACAAAGAGAATCACCAGACCACTGTCAACACTCCAATCATTTGAATCAGGAACTTATCATGACATCATGATCTACCCATCCCATTTAGGAGATACCACACTCCAAGTGACCTTACCATGGTCTCAAGAGTAATGCCTCATGCCAAAACTCTAATGCACAAGCAAGAGTATAACATGACATGAAACAACTCTAAACCAACATCATCTGTCAAGCACCACCAAAACCTCAGCTAAACATCCTCCATGGTTCCAATATGTTACACATCTTCAAATAGTTTCCATGCAAATGTGAAAGAACCCTTTTACAACAACAGGATCTAAGAGCTCCTCCTAGTAACATCTACAACACTAAAGATCATTCACCACATAGTGATGAATCCACAATCATTGCTAAAGCTCCCACTGAACCGTGATACCGAGCTTTCCAAGCATCATGAATAAACATTTGCTAATCTGAAAAACCTCTAGGTCCAATCAACAATATGTCCATTTGACAACAATTCCAAGCAACACCAAGATCTCTAAACCAAGCAGACATCACCATCAGTGTAAAAAACTTACACAAAATTGTGTATCCAAGCTATCCATGACATCATGATTCTCATGCTATAGGTCCCCATACCCGACTATTCAAGTACTCAACACCATTCATCCTCTCATCTCAAAACAACCACACCAATGCACAAGTGACCATAGACAAGGCCAACTAACAAGTCTACACCAACACTGAATCAACCTTGTGGATATAGACAGTCCACTTCCAAGTTATCTCACTATAACCAATGGGTAGCTAATCCACCAACCGCATAACTCGAAGATCAACCACAACGAACGTGCAAACCCATCATCGCACTGGAAACAACAACACTGAGATCTCAAAGAGAATAACCACACAGACAACATGACTCAACCACCAGATTCTTCTCAGTCCAATTTTCCAATCACATCCACAATGAGCACCATAGTCAAGGAAACCAACAAGCAATACCACAAGAATACTGAGGGACAAAGTCAGTTACCAACACTCCCATGCAAAGAAAGAATCACACCTTCTCACACCATACACAAAGCATGCATGCAAAATTGCAACTATCTCATCCAGTCACACCCCAAAAGCCAGGGTCTAGAAAAATAGCTTTCAACATAACTCCACATATTCACAAGTTTTTCTTGATAGTGCAAAAATTGCAAAACCATAGTGTTTTAAAACACCCATGCGCATCCACACCCACTTCACATCTAGAAACCACAAATATGAATCAAGAAAAACCATAACTATTAAACTAGAAAAATGGATTAACATGAATGAGCATCACTATAAATTCTTTAAACGAGAAATCTATAAAACCATTGAAATCCAAAAAACATGAATCTGAGCGATGCAAGTACAAAACATCCATTAAAGGAAGAAGTAGTTTAGGAACTCTAGCCCAGTTCCAGGCCGACTCCACAACCACCAACATGCACATGCATCTGAGAGAGACAAGCTATTTCAGAAGCTTCCAGATCATCCAATGATCAACTCCATAGCCTCCATGCAATCAGGGTACCATAAGAGTGTGCCTTCCAATACTAGGAAAAACACCCAGCATAAGCACATTACTCCATGATTGAGTAACAACCCAAACTTCTCCATATCAACAGGGAACCCAAACACACAGACACCCAATATGAAAACTTTTGTTGCAACACAACCATGAAGCAAAATATTCCACCCCATGCATCATGGTTATATCACTACCAACCAGGAACTTCATATCACAACATTCCAGTATGACCAATTCCAGTTTCTCCATCTTCACCATCTTCCATGTTGCGTGTTGTCTCAAAAACTTAAACAGAAAAGCAAGAAATTCCACTCACCAAAGGATCAATACATTAGCCAATTCCTCCAGATTTCCTCAAGCCTGACAAACTAAGAAATCTTCGCAGAAGGAATACCCAGAACTAGCGAAACACTAGGAAGAAACACATCCTAGAAGAAGGCTCTGATACCACTTGTTAGGGAAAAACGATCATCTCAGAAAGAGACATCCAAGAACAGTAGTGCCTTTGGTAATTTTAATTTCATCAAATTGCCTCAAAGACACATACTACTATGCCACAAAGCATAATCAAACATAGTTCATTTCCCACATTGAACCTTAGAGAAAAATAATGCTAATTAAACCAATTCCAACAACACCATTAACGAATTCAACAAGCAAAATCATTAAACATGAAAGATGGAATATAAGACATGAACACACAGATATACATGGGGAAAACCATTTCGAGTAAAAAACCCCACACTCCAAAAGCCCAGATCGCCAATGTATTATTCAACAACAAAATAGTTACAAATACAATTACAGGCTCTAAGCCTTTACAGGAGATTTACATCTTGTTCCTTTTTGGAGAGAATCTCACAACATAACCCTGTTCTATTTTCATCTATCTCTTTCAATACAGAACATTCTAGGGTTTTATAACATTCGTTCTTAACCCTAACCCTAGTTACAACATTCCAACAAGAAACAGTTCGGTTCAACTTCCAACGAGCAACTACAGTAAATGGTTAAGAGCATTCCATACAATTAACAGAATATCGAAAAGTCAATTGCTCTATCCGCTTCACAACAACCATGTGAAGTGAGCAATATATCACCTTATCGATGGGACATCTTATCTCCTCCCACCAATACAAGATAGTCACTCCTATGTTCATTGTACCAGTCCGCGTGGTCCCAACTTCGACATTATTACCAAGTCAACCTCATCACCTTATCGGTGAGACAACATGTCGTCTCTCACTGATATAATGAAGTCACACCGATGTAGACCATACTACTACATGTGGTCCCCACTGTCGAGTCAACATGCCTTGAACCACCTATCACTATCCACCTGACAACTCGGGTCCCACCACAGGTCATTGGCATGACAACCTTTTTCAAAGAGAGTTTCCCCAAAGTCTCACTGAACACCCTAAGTCTCACTGACGAGAACGAACAAGATATCTTCAGGAATGTCTAAGAGAATTTTGTCAAAGTCACACTGACCAACCGAAGTCATATTAAAAAGATCTTGCAGCTCATTGTATTGTTGGTCCGTCGAAGAGACATCTTTCGAAGTCCTGTTGATCATGCCATGTCTCGCTGACACTCAAAGGGATCGCTCTGTCGTTCAAAACCCAAACTTTCGAACCTCAAGTCAGAGGTTGCAAAGTTTTCAAAACTCGCGACACATCGAAAACAAAGGCAACGCTATGTCTCTCAAAAATTGAACTTCAAAACTCCTATTGGCGATTATGAATTTCTCAAAACTTGTGAAATGCCGACAACAAAGAGAACTGCAGAGTCACTAAGTCAGGAGGTTACGAAATTTCAAAACCCCACGACTTAAGTTAGGAAAACTTAGAAACCCGTGACTTAAGTAGCAAACCATTTCTTTCCAAAGAGATTTTGATCAGACTAGTAACTTTGTCCTGTGATATTCAACTATCTGTTCAATAATGCAGAGGCCCGAACACCAGTATGTTTGAGGCACCATTTCTCAACATCTATGAGTTAAGAACTTAGGTAAAAATAGTAGGGTAAATAACAGGTATGTTATAGGTGACAATTTATCTTCATTTGATGTACCACACACAAAGTTATGTTGTAGGAATACTCACAAGGTAGACTCTAAGGCATAATCATGATATGGTGATCCACATTCTCTTTTAGTAAAGTATTTTGTCTTATGGTTTTAAAGGAACGATGCTTGTGTTTTATAAGTGCCACATCCAAGAAATCAAGTTATCATACCTTTGTTAATGAGAGTTGTAAGTATCAGTATTCCAATATGTACCCTAATAGAGGAAAGCAATGATGAAAGCATGGTGGAATGCTCTGCATCCTTCCAAAAGTGAAGGGATGATCTTGCGGTTCTATAATGTTAAAAATATACTACCTAGCAGTGTCAAGCAATGTGGTGGTCCGCAAGTTCAGTTTTTGAGTAACAGTGTGCTACAGCCTGTTCGAATTGCTCTATTTTTGCATATTTAGTGGGTTTCTCCTCTTGTGGCAGCGCATTATAATCAGATACTTCAGGAAAAGGTTGAATTTATATTGTGCATGATCTACAATACCTACATCTTAGTCCGTATAACGATTTTGGCATCTCCCCGACTATGTGAAGTCAAATAGTGACAGTGTTGATGGTATTGATACTACTCTGGTTGACATGACTTGCTTCATTCTTTGCGGTTGATCCTAATAAATAAATCTTGTTTTGAATAATGTGTTGTGATGTGTTTGGGCCCCAATATAGTGTATGATGATCCACAACTAAATATCTTTTTACTTTGGATGAGTTTTGGAGCCGACCCTTGCAATATCAAATGTTTCTTCTAACTGGCATCTTGGAGTCAACTTAATTGGAGTTTTGTGTTATTGCAGAGGATATATATTTGATAAAATTCATTTGTTAATGTGATGATTGCGACTATAGAGTGAAAGAGTAGAATGAAAAAGATGAGTCCGGAATTAGTGTAAAGGCCTAATTGTGAAAAATAGTGACTGCATCATCAACATGTGTTAAATGCTTCTTCAAAGCAGTTTGTAATCATTTTCTTACTCTAAACTTCATGTATCTTGCTCTGAGACAATGAGTCTTATCAGGTCATTGTATCTTGCTCTAAGGAAATATACCTTAGTCTACAAGTCCATAGGCAACGAGCCTCAAACATTGTAATTTCTTCTTAGCGGTGAACTACATATATTGTGAGTTAATCCTCACCATGGTTTTCCCTTCATTGGGTTTTCCACGTAAAGTCTTGGTGTCTCTATGTGATGCATGCGTTCTCTTTTGTTCCTTTCAGTTAATGTGATGAGTTGTTAATCTACAAATGGAATTAGTTAAGTTTTAACATATGCTAATTCGCCTCCCCTCTTAGCACATCTTTGTGTTCAACAAAATATTGTGGTAGATGCACTATCAAGGAAGGATGAAAATAATGAAGCTTTATTGTGTGCGATTTCAATATTAAAGGGAGATTGGGTAGTAGAGGCCCAAACAGAGTGGTAGAATGATGTTTCTACAAGTATTCTCATTCAACAATTACAAAGCGATCCTAGTAGTTCAAATAAGTTTTGTTGGAAGGGAGATACTTTGTGGTATATAAAGCACTTGTATCTTTGCAAGAATTCCTCTCCCAAACAAAATATTCTCATAGAGCTTCATGAGTCTCTAGTTGGTGGTCATTCAAGATTTTTGAAGACATATCATCAGGTCAAGAAAGACTTCTTTTGGGAAGGGCTAAAAAGGGATGTTCAAAAATTTATGTCAGAATGTTTGGTTTGTCAAAGAAACAAAGGGGAGATAATTAAGACACTTGGTCTCTTGCAACCCTTTGTTATTCCTAGCCAATGTTGGGAAGATGTCTCCATGGAATTCATCATAGGGCTTCCAAGATCTAATGGTATGAATGTCATCATGGAAGTAGTGGATTGTCTCACTAAATATGCACATTTTGTTGCATTATCACATCCTTTTACAACAAGTACAATGGAAAAAGCATTTTTGGAGAATATTTAAAAGCTGCATGGTATACTTAAGGTTATTGTTAGTGATCGTGATCTTATATTTACTAGTAACTTCTGGGCATATTTATTCAAATATTTGGGTACTCAATTGACTTGTAGTTCTTCATAACATCCTCAATCTGATGGGAAAACATAGGTTGTTAACAAGTGTTTGGAAGGATATCTATGTTGTTTCACTTCATATAAATAGTCTCAATAGGTAGATTGGCTACCACTAGCAGAATGGTGGTATAACACTTCCATAGTTCATAGAAAAATGTCTCCATTTATGACAGTGTAAGAATATCAACCTCCTTCCATCACATCATCATTGAAGGTGTCACCAAGAGTTCACGCTATGGAGGACCACATGCTCCATCAACAACAAGTAATTTTAGGACTTAAAGAGAATCTATCCATGACACAAAATCAAATGAAGCAACAAACAAACCAACATCATAGTGAAGGAAGTTTTGAAGTTGGGGATTGGGTTTTCTTGAGATTGCAACCTTACAAGAAACTGCCACTGAAGCAACATTCCAAGAATAACAAGTTATCTCCAAAATATTATGTCCCATATCAAATTGTGCAGAAGATAGGTATTGTTGCCTACAAGCTTGAATTGCCATCAACAATAGAGATACATCTGATTTTTCATGTTTCTTGTTTGAAGAAGGTAATTGAGAATAATATCCCTATTCAGACAATATTATCAGAGCTCGATGAAGAAGGAATAATCATATTGGAACCATAATTTATTCTTTAGAAACGCAAAAGGAAGCTAAGGACCAGAACACTCACTCAGTATCTTATCCAATGGAAGAATTTACCAATTGAAGATGCCACATGGGAGGATGAGGATTTTATTCAAAAGCATCCAAAATTGCCTAGCATTAAGGACAATGCTTCTTTGAAGAGGGGGCATGCTACACCCTTAATATTATAGTATATTAGGTTGTGAATAGTCGGCTTGTGGTTATCTTAACTCCTCATTAAGTCATGTTATTATTATTATTATTATATTATTAGTTAGGTTGACCTAGGGCTTACATAGGGTTATCTAAGTCGACCTAGGTGATATTCTAAGCATAAATAGGTATATATAGGATGTTGTGAGTCTTATTTCATCATCATATTATGAATTGTGTTCTCATTGGAGATATTTGGAGATTTTCCCCCTCGAAGTGGTTTGTTATTCTCATTTATTATTAAGTATTAGCAACATATTTCATATCATATTCTTCTATTGTGCAAATTATTTCATTGCAATCACTAACACTCTTTGATGACTATGTTTGCATAGATTAACTAATGGCCATGTTGATCAATACTAGTCCAAGTAGTACCTTATCAGTTGTTCCATTGCACTACCCAATGATTGTTGAGGAAATTTTGTATTATTTAAAATACAATGAGTAGTGCTTTATTAACTACTATGAGCAATATCCTACAACTACCCCTTAGCAATATCTTGCCTTTTTCTTGAGTTAACTTTTATTTTTATGTTTTTTTGTCTATAGATAGCTTTAGCATTTATGTTTCTACTTATTTTATATGTTTTTGATATATGCTACTCATTCTATCTTTTCTTTTATTTTTCAAGTTTCCAGGTGGAGCATTCATTACAAGAAAGCATGTTAGAATCACTACCCTTATTTGTCTCATTCATATGAGTGTTTGTCATTTACTTTTATGTTGTTTGCTTTCTTTACTTAAACATGCATTTTGATGGTAGCTAACATACACGTTAAAGTGGAGGAAAAATGCAATGGGGTAAATTATATGCCTTGCACTTTTCTCTTTCATTTTGGGCTCAATTTAACCTATTTGTCCCTAATGGCATGATTAGTGTACAAAACAATGTGTTTCACATACGAATTGGCATATAACATGAACCTAGCTTGATTCCATATACACTCACCCATGAGGTTCCAACCAAATTTATAATTTACCCACTTGTAACCTTAATTCAAATTCTAAAAATTATGAAATTGACCTCAGTATATCCACATTTTGTGGAAACAAACCCAATATTTCCATTTTTAATATTAAATATTGCACCCGAACCATAACGTGCAAATCAAATGTTTTATGTTTCAAGTTTTTCTGTTTTTCGGGCCAAAAGCAGAGTTAAATCATTTATTGTATACCGCATATCTCCAAGCTAGTGACTTGAGTCTGAGAAAGCTTGTGTAACGTTCTCCTAATTTATGTGAAACTCAAATTTAACAATGAGAAACTCAAAATGGTTTGTGAACCCTAAATTAACCCACGGAGAATAAGCATGCCGAACCATTTCAGATGCTTGCATCTTAGACTGGGTTATCCGAAAATCTGATATTTGTTAATTGAATGAAGTAGCTAACTTCCAAGAACCTCCATAAACACCAACAGAGATCACAGAATATTTTGCAAAAGCATCACAGTCAATCACATGACATTGAAACCCCCAAGTTATATATTAAATGCTACAATTGCTATGCCACAAATTAGAAGACATGCCTTAAGAAAACCCTTCTCACGTAGAGGCAAGGATTGTTTTGAACTGCAAGTCCCCAAATTTCCACTCAGATGGTGCATAGATTGTAAAAGTCTGGATTTCAGAGAAATAAGAGTGAACAAACATCCATGTGTAAAGAACACGGAGATCTTCATGTTGTCAGCACACATATATGGAGACCTGCCACAACTCTCCTAGTGTTTTTTTAGCAACATGCATGGTGATCAGGCGCCAAACTCTCCTTTTTCATTTTTTTCTTGCAAATAAATAAATTGTTACCCCAAACTTTAGTAAGTGTTGGAAAATTTTACCATCACACAACCAAATGCAAATTACATGCCAGGATGCAAACTCGAACTATAGTTTCTTTTAATGCAACTAAAATATTTACCAATGCAAAATTATTTACAGGCAACGAAAAAAACAGTACCTTACCCAGCGTAGGTAAAAATAAATGATATAATAGTCAAATAAAACCTAAAGATGCTTAGAATAACAAGACAAATTTGCTTAGGGGCGCCGGTCCGAGCTCAGTTGGTTAAGGTGTTCCCTGTAGCAGGGCGCCCACCATGGGTTCGACTCTCCGGCGCTCCGGTACCAATTCCCCTCGTTAAAAGCAAAGAAAAGAAAAAGAAATAATAATAAAAAATAAAAAAAATAAAAAAAAAAACAAGACAAATTTGCTTGCAATGCTACACATCAAGCAAGAAATTACATGCATAAAGGTACAAAGAAAATTGTACAATTCTAAGGCACGAAGTTAAAGCCAAAGACGAGTAAGAAGTTTCAAGAACTAAAACTAATTATATCTGTCCATAACCCCTTAAAAAACTCATCTAAAATATGCCATCATAGGCATATATAAAAACTTCGGGATTGAGGTAATGTATCCTGAAATAATGTGGATACTCTGAGAAAAGAAAAATACCAAAAACAGAGTACAGTATCTGCCCAACAAACTGCATCACATCAATGGTGTAAACCAAATCCATTTTCAAGATTACAATGCAAACATTTCTACTTCCCAAATAAGGCATAACCACTTCAAAGGGAATATCCATTCTTTTGACTTAGCCAATAGGGGAGCAGTCATAAACGGGAAAGTTGTTAATCCCACAGGAAAAACCCTCATATATATTTAAAAGCATCAACTATATTTTTGAAATTATCCTACAGCAATTTTGATGCAGGCAGGATTCAGGAGTTCTATATCAAACTGCCAAATCAAGCAGCTATCACTGAGTTTCAAATTGAATTATTACCAAAACATTAAATTCAAACACAAACTTAGAATAATAGTAGGCCAAAGAATATTATCTATTTGATTCATTTGTACAAATTGACAAGCAATTGAGTTTCAATTTTATTGTCCATTTCTCTCTGCACCCCACTGCAATTTACAATGTCCTATTTCAATTGTTCCTCTACGCTGTGCCTTTATTTCTACTCTTCTCTGCTATTTCTGAGTTACTGTTTCTTCCCCATATGCTATGTCTAGTTTCACGCTGTCTCTCAGCTGTCTCCTTTCTCTCTTCTATGCTGTACATCTTTTTCTTATTGTTTCTCTCTTATCTGTTGCATGTCTACTGCATGTCTTTTTCAGCTTTCCCAGCTGTGCCCCCCTTCTTTTCTCTTCTCTTTTCTTCTCTATGCTCTCAAAATCTGCCAACAGAGAGCTCTTTCAAAAATACCATCATTCCCTTATGATTTTTTATGCTACAAATGTTTAAAACTTTCCATTGAAGCTACATATCCCACAGCAAACTCCCACATGCCTGTAGCCTATTTTCCTCCATCTCTAATATCTTTTGCAGCCTCTTAGAAAATGAAAATCATGGTCAAAGAATGAAAAAATAAACACCGCCTAATAAAATCAGGTTTTTTTTTCTTTTCTTTTTTTTTAAAATTTGCTCTCACCACCTCAACATGGAAATAGCTTAACTCCATAAGGAAAATAAAATCTTTTGAAGTAGAAGGCTAAAACTGGTAGCTTTAACAACTATCATCAATAAATGAATTATATTTGCATAATATTAACCTTCATGGTATTTAATCAACCTGTATCTAAATTAACTCTAATACCTAAGGTAGCAACTCCTTTTTACCAAATAGAAAACTATCTATAGGCATCAGCACTTAAAATAGCACACCAAATTTGAAAAAAACTGAAACTAAAAAGCTGCAAATATTTTTGGTGATGTAGGATTGCTCATGGACCCAGATGCTCCTGCATTGAATTTACTTTCTAGTGCTAGCTTAACAGTCATTAATCATGATTGAAATAAGATAATATCAATCAATTTTGCTTCTGGTTTTGATTGTGTCTGAGTTTTTGTCATCAACGTTTCGGATCACACTCCATGATCCATCATCAGGATGAGAGAGAGCATAAGGAAGAGAAATCTCTTCCTTATGCTCTCTCTCATCCTGATGATGGATCATGGAGTGTGATCCGAAACGTTGATGACAAAAACTCAGACACAATCAAAACCAGAAGCAAAATTGATTCATAATTATGGATTGTGGAAACTTGATATCTCTTAAGATAATATCATGATGCTAATAACAAAATGTGAAATATGATTCAATATTAGGGGTATAATCAGCTATCTTGAAATACCCATATAATTCATCAGAACCCAAAAACATCAATCTGCACATCGTTGATAATATAATGAAACCTCCCAAGATATCATCTTTGATCATCTTTACAAATAAATTCATGAAGATGCACACAGTCATCCTTTAACACGTGGATGTGTTAGATATCATCTTTAGCTAACAGATGGTAATTATAATACAGGGCCACTGGCTGTAAGTTCATTGATTTCCTTCTTGAGATTCCACAATGGAAAGGGTGAGATTAATAGAAAGCAAAGGGATTAAAGCTCAAGATTCTTGTTCTAAATTAACAAGAAATTCAATTTAAGATTATGTTGTATTCAACTTTTGAAGTGAGTCTCTCAATTTGAGACAACTTTTCAAAGGAGATACATGGGAAGATACAATTCCTTGTACAGTGAGAAGAATCTCAAGGTACAGCAATTCAGTCAGAATAATTAATTGTAGCTTATTATAGATGATATTGGATTTTGTACACAAAATGGCAAAGAAACCTATGTATAGAAATGAAGCACCTTTGGACAAAGACGTGCAGCTCACACAGTGCATCAAAGAATGCATTGAATCACCATCTAAGTATACATTAAACACCTGCACAGTTGCCTGAACGTGTTGGTGGAAGAAGTAGCCAATTACCATTGTTTATTATGCTATAATCCAATCCAGAAACTTGTACACAATTGTCCATGAGGGAGTCCTGAACATGCGTGCCTGTAAAAATCATAAATGTACTTCAATTAAACTTGAGCCAGAACCTACAAGTTGAAACATGGCTTAATCTGAACAGCTAGACAGGAAACTAACCATCACTCTTGACTGTCTTCTAATAACTTTGTAGCATTATTAATTCATTATAATGCAAAAACCAAGAAATCTAGTTGATTCTATCAAAGAAAAAGGGAAATAATTTTCAAATCAAATGAGGGTATCTGAGGTTCCATGAGAACTAACACTGTTCAGAAACTTGTAAAGCTTGCACTTTTTAATACAGAAGAATGTCTGTCAGCCCAGGTAATACCGTTGAAGCAACATGCACAGTTCTCAATGCTTGATAAGTCAGTTACAAGTGCAATAGATGCTGGAATTATGGCTCAAGTGTCATAATCCTTGTCTCAGATCCAATAACTGTAAACTAGAGTTGTGTTCAGATTTGAAAAATTGGGCCACTGCCCTATAGAGTTGCTCCTCTTCAAATGGTTTTGATACGTAACCATTCATTCCACATCTTAAGCATTTTTCATGTGTTGCCTGGATTACATCAGCAGTCATTGCCAATATTGGTACATGAAATTTCCTGGCATTTCCATGCTCTTTTCTGGGATCTGATCCAAGTTCACTATTATATGCATATTCTAGATTTCGAACCTTTTTCGTTGCCTCAAACCTGAAACAAAATTTGCTTAGTCTTCCAACATACTAATATCGATAGTTTGACTTTTTAAACTCTTATAATATAAAAGTTTCTAGTGAAAAATAATATTGAGAATAAAACTCTCACAACAGTTTAAAGTGAGACTTAAGGAAAAATAAAAATCCACATACCCATCCATTTCTGGCATTTGAACATCCATGAAGCATGCATCAAAATTATGAGGTGGCTGAAGCTTTTCTAATGCAGCCTTTCCACTTGCAACACATTCCACTTTAGCTCCATATTTCTTTAGGGCACCCTCAGCAACTTTGCGATTAACTACATTATCGTCTACTACCAAAATCTGTTTATCAGAAAGAAGACCTTTCAAAGAAGGAATCGGTGGCTTTCTATTTCCTTCACCTCCTAATGCTTGCTGAAGGCATGCTGCAACCATACTAGCTCTGAGGGGTTTCATGATTACTGTCTCTAAAAACCCAGCTGCCTTGGCCTCCTTAGATTCTTCAGAATTTATTGAGGTTGCTGTAAGTATCATCTTTGGGAACTCTGAAATTCTATAATTTTTCCTCATTTCTTTCAAAACCTTGGAGATAATGAGACCTGTTTCTCTACCCCAAGCTTCCTTATCAACAAGCATGATGCTTATATTTCCTGTTGCACTAAAGTATAAAATGTACAAGGATCAGGATTAAGAAGTGAATTAAACAGAAACTATCAAGATCTACCACTTCCATAATCCTCCTCAAACTCAACCCAAGGACCAAGGGTAGGCATGACTAACTAAAAACCAGTAACCAATGTGTGTGATAACTTGTGACATGGAATTCCTGTACAAACAAGGCTTACCTGGATCTGACATCACCATTTTGCCTTCCATTCACTGTCACAATTGCTGACTCATGTTCATTTGCTATTTCAACCTGCACCCCAAGCCTTTGCAAATGATACTTGGTAACTGCAGCCCGAACAGGTTTTACATCAACCACTAATGCTTTCATGCCTTTAAAAAAATTGGTTATGTTCTCAGACATATCTGGTGGGCATGCATGACC
The DNA here is from genome assembly GCA_007258455.2 of Sequoia sempervirens. Lineage (NCBI taxonomy): Eukaryota > Viridiplantae > Streptophyta > Pinopsida > Cupressales > Cupressaceae > Sequoia > Sequoia sempervirens. Next base: position 8,288 of record VDFB02329593.1, on the reverse strand, counting down.
TTTCCTAAAGGTAGCAGTGAATGTGAATGTGCTTCCTATGTGTGGTTTGCTTACGAAGTCCATTTTCCCACCCATAAGTTCCACCAGACATCTGCTGATACTTAAACCTATGCCTGTTCCTCCATATTGACGAGACGTGGAGCTATCAGCTTGCATAAAGGGTATGAATACACGCTCTTGTGCCTTCAAAGGAATTCCCACACCCGTATCCTCAACACTGACACATAAATTTATAGCCTCAGATGTTTGTGAAGATGCCTCAGGAAGTTCATGGGTTTCATCAGATTGCAGTAACTTTAGATTTTCCCATCGGTTCCTTCCATCAGCTGTCTCATACCCACTCAAAGTATCCCATGAGTTCTTAGAACCATTTTTTACTATTTCTGTATACCTCTTCGATGCTTCAGAATTAACTTGCACCAATTTGAGTTGTTCCACAAGGTGCACACAAACAAAGATATGACCACGTTTTGTGAACTGCAAAAGCAAGTATTTGAGAATTAGAAAGGCTAAAAAATTAAACCCAAGATGAACTCTTAGAGCCAACTCTCTCTCTCTCTCTCTCTCTCTCTCTCTCTAGGATCTTTTCTACAAGCACAGAAAACACATTGCATATATTCATAGCAATATCTTTCTCTCAAGGACCTTTTCTAGAAGCACAAAAAACACATTGCATAAATATCGAGCAGAAACAATACTGACTTTGATTGAGTTTCCAACCAAATTTGTTACAATTTGTCGGAATCGCACAGGATCACCAATGAGAATCTCTGGCACCTGGTTGGAAACAAATACTGCAAGCTTCTCTTCGTCAACGGTCATTAAGTACAAGCCAACACATATAAAACAAGTAATTAGAAAAAGAAAAAGTAGTTGTCATTCTTTAAAGAGCACATACAAATCAAGCAGATCATAGTTCAAAAACTGAGACTCAGCAACCTAAATTTTGACTTGGACCTGGCACTTGGCAAAAACTCAGCATATTAAAAAAATACATATATTTGTAAAATAAACTTAAATAATGCATGATAAGCATAAAGAGTCAATTTAGAGAACACAATTATTTTGATCATTGTAGCATTTCTCGAAATCAAGATTGACTCAGCAAACCAAAAGCAAATGGAATTCAATTATTCAAGATTTAATCACAAAAAAATTGGTGAATTTAAAAATGCTGAAGCATTCATAAATATAGGGAAAAAATGTTGTTCTTGTTAATTCAAGCTAAATTATGAAAATGTCATTTCTCCATCTAGTGCAGCCCAAAACAATTTTTAGTTTTCTTTTTCAAAACCAAAGTAGGGTTTTGGGACAGTGGAGTCAAGGAGGTCAAGGGGCAGAGCCTCTAGCACCAAGCCCAAATTAAGGCCTTCAAGGTCACAAGGACCTTCTTTGCCACACAAACAATTAGAGTTATGTGTGTTTCTTGCCTGCTGCCATTTTGTCCGTCAAAGGTAAGTTTTCTAAATAGATATCTCAAAACTCGTGTTTCAAGCAAGTTACTTGGCAAGTACTCACTTTAAACTCAGTGGCAAGTTTTCTAGGAAATGAGTTACCAGGTCCTTTTCACTCCCAAGTTACTGTGAGTTGGTGTGTAACTCACTGAGTTTTAAACTATGATGCAGATAATATTTTGTTTTATTTACTAATATGATCATTTCTTCTTACTAAGATTTACTAGATGATGACTTCAATTATCCTATATTCAGATCCTACAATCTAGAGTTCCTCTTATAAATCATACTAGTTCACTTAAGTTGATCAAAATTCAAATCACTAATAATTAATAATTATTAGAGGGATGCATTTAAACTAGTAGAAATGTCCTATTTTAGACTATATGGTTGTAACTATTGCACAGCATTAACATTATATGTTGTTTTTTAATCTCTCAACGTTGATTTTATTATTTATTATTTATTATATCCATTTCTTAAAGCAGTCACCACCTTTTTTACAATAAATGAGCCACCACCCTTCATTGCTGCCCTTTGAGAATAATAATTTATTTCCAAATTGATTGATTCATTCATTCCCAATTGATGATTTCTCCACAAGGAAAGGATCTCTCTTTAATATCTTATTATTGAGGGAGTCACAACCTTTCATTTTTGAAGGAGTCACAACCTTTCACATTAGGAGTCACATAATATTTATTCTTAATTGTTTTTTAACTTCCCTCTCAAGGAAATGAACTCTACTTTATACCTTATTGGTGAAAGTCACCACCTTTCACCATTCCTGCCCTTGGAAGGGTTACAATACTTCATCTTTAATCACTACCATAAAAACTTTTAATTTAGTTTTAAAAATAAATCCCTTAATAGGATCGCTAGCATCTTGGCGCCACCTTTATTTAATCTGCCTCTGTTATAATTTTAAGGGGTTACAATCATGGTAATTGGTGGGGGCATGACAGACTTTGAAGGCCATATGGACATTAAGTCCACCCATTTTAATTTGGAAACCATGGCAGGAAAGAAACTCTAGAATATTTAGGGAGAAGGAAAATCTGATGTGAAGAATACAAGGTAAGATTTCAATATCATATTTCATCAATACTTGGAAGGCTGGATCAAATAATTCATTTAAAGAAGATGAGGTATCTCTTAAGAGATGTAAGCTGATTAATATCCCTGATAATGAGTTTAGGTGAAAATAGGTTAAAAATACATAAAGATGAGTGGAAGAAACCTCCTAAAGATTGGGTTAAGCTGACTTTTGATGGAGCTGCCAAAGAAAATTCAAGATTAGGAGTGGAAGGGATCTTTAGAGATGATGATTGAAAAATTCTATTAATTTTTTTAATCCACATTGGACGAAATAAAAATAGTAAAGCATAAGCAATATTCCTCATACCAAAGATGGAAACTAACAGTTTTGAGATTTTATACCAACATATCAAGAGTGATTGAAATGGACACCTCTAATTTTTTTTTATTTTTTTGAAAATGAATCTGTTTGCTGTTTGCAAGTGTTTGCTGATGGTTTTATGGTTTGTTTCATAAATCATTCATGGTTTCCATTGCATGCAATTTATAGATAACATAATGATAGGAAACTGGAAATAAACTTTGCTTTTCATAAGGAAATCAATTCATAATTCAAAGCATTTGTTAACAACTCAGAATCAGACTTTACAAAACGTATATCAGACCTGGTAAACACTGTTTCAGACCTGACAAGGGCTCTAAACAGCAGCAAAGAACACTCCAAACTTGCAACTAACCTCGCCATGAAGAAGGCTAATAAACTACCATATTTACCAGCTTTTCACAAGCCCCAAATACTCCAAACAATGCAGAAATAGTGACCTATACAACAGCAGGTTGAAAAGTCCAGAAAACCCCCAAACTGTACGGCCTTCCTTGGCTGGACGGCCTCCTCTAGAAATTCAGATTAAAATCAATAAATTTGACCTTGGGCATGAAATGGGACACCTTGAAGAGAGTCTTCCAATGAAGCAATACCCAGAAAGAGTCCTTGAGCCAAAATGGAGTTATGAACTTGTTTTAAATTTCTGCACCTGGTGAAGATAATTTCCAGAATTTCAAGAACTAACTTCAGACCTCTGATAACAGCCCTGAATAGCCACAAAACCTCGAACAAACAAAGCCAAAAAGCGTAACACACTCAAAACCAAATACCCACTTCAAAAATACTCGAAAATCTTCATCGTTCCACTCCAAAATACTCAAAAATCAGAAAAATATGAAGCTTTAGATGACCCCTGAAATGGAATCACACCAAACCCAGCTAGGGTGGGTCTCTCACCACCGAAACCAGCTCCCAATGATGAGGGTTTTCATCGTCAACACACAGCAATAGACCTCTAGAGAAAATCCAATAGCATCCTGTTATGTTGCCAACTGAGAGATGCAAATGAGGCCCAAAATGAAGCTTTATAGAGCTAAGAAGGAATTAAGGCAACCAAATTCAAATTTGCTTTCCCTCCAAAAGCCAATGCCCCCCTCACATGAGCTTTTTAATTAAAATAATTCAAAATACCTCCCTTGGGCATCCTTGCTCACAAGGAAACTATTTTGCTTTTGTTGCCTTCTAAAACAATGTTATGTCATTACATTAGGCTCCAAGGTGCCTTTTACATGACCCACTGACCCCTTCACTTAAGTTAAAGAAACTTTATTAAAATAACTTAAGTGAGAAACACAAATAATAAATAAATCGAACCTTAGCCATACCAATGCCCAAACTGGAAATAGACACAACTGAAGTAGCCTTGGTCAAGACCAGTTACCTAAATTATATTTACTATTTATAGCATTGCTAAAAATAGTAAATACTCCAAATCACCAAATTGACATAAAAATTTGATAAACATTGTGACTTACTATAAATAGTAAGTGATGGAAATGGTCCCCTGCTAAACATAGAAAGTCTTACCTGAAACACTAAAAACCACCACAGAAAGAAACTAGCTCTGAGTCCCCTTACCAAACTCCACTTAGTCTACGGGAACTCTGGAATAGGCTAATGGACAACTCCACTACTCGGAGAACAGGAGGGGACATTACAATGACAGACATGTGGCAGATTTAGCAGCCATTGAGAGTTTAGAAAAGTTGGGCAAGATGGTGTATACTCATCCTCTTTACTCTGTGGCATTAAACTTAAATTAGAAGATTGCAACAAAGCAAAAGATGAAGATCTTGTTGTTCTTTTCAAAACAAGTAAATTTCACAATCAAAAAGAAGAAAGACTTTTGTCGATTGAAAAAATGTATTAAGTGCACTATCTAGTCCCTTTTTCATGTTTGAATCAAATTGAGGTGAATGATAAAGAAGGAAGAGTGAGAGATAAATGATGATTGGCACCAGATTTTATTTTTCCTTTCTCCCCATTGAAAGATGCTTGGAGCTGAAGAAGGAAAATTTGCCTGTGTAAAAGCAAATGCCTACATCTGATTTTTGAAACTCATGTCATAATTTCTGTTCTCCTTGTTTGGTTATTGGATACCAATAAGGAATTGGCATATCGAGCAAAAAAAAATTATGTGACTAAATTCAACCTCAAACAATGGTAAGGAATGCTAATATGGTAAATGAAAAGATAGTGTGCACTGCACAGTAAATGTTATAGGTCATGTAAGGGAGAGCATGAGGAACATAGTTTCTGACTGTTTAAGACTGAATGAAAGGGATGAGTTTGGAGAGAACTAGCATGGTAAAAATATGGTTAGGTTTAGTTTGAGAAATCAACAGAAAAGAATAGTCAATGCATGCCAAAGAAATGTCACAATATTAATTGCTTATAAAAGTTCTATTAAAATGACAATATTATAGAGGTTTCTCACATATCATATAAATTACATTGAGTTTTCCAAGTGCTGATATGTAGTTGACAAAAGGTAAAATAATAGAAGCATAAATCCTCAAAAAATCACAAAATCTCCCGATTTTTAAAAAATCTTCGGTCGAAACAAATTTTCCCCAAAAAATCCCAATTTAATCAGCCGTGATTTTCAATGATGTTCAACGATTTTAAGGGTTTAAATCACGAAAGAATCACATAGAAATAGCAAAAAATTGCCCAACCAGCCCATTGCAAAACCCTAAACACACAAAATTGCTATTTAATCAGGTTTTCTCATTGATTTTTAGCACAAAATTGAGCATTGGCCACTAGGACGTGGTTCACCATCAAAGATTCGCTAGATTTCATCAGGTTGGCTAAGGCAAATCATAGGTAGGCGACCTTGAATGAATGTATATTTCTAATAGATGTTAAGGACATTAAAATAGAGACACATTCTTTGATATGCTTCTACGTTTGATGTTAAGGACATTAACATGGAGGGGTTAAGAGATGTGTTGTGTTTTTCTCTATATTCCAAACTACTGTCATTTTCCTTAGGCTCATAGTAATGATTTCCATGTATATAAATCCAAACATACAATTTAGTGGGAAATAGTAGACAATATCATAAATACTAAGTAAGGCTTCTATCTTATTTTTTTAACATATATGAACCTTATAAGAGTACTTGCCAAAAGTAAATATAGAAAGCCAAACTAAACTGAAACGAAATTCTATTGGCTTGATATCAACCTAAAGGGGTTTGTTTTCTTTGAATTCTTGTGATCCTGACTATTCAAAAGAATTTTAACATTTCAATTGTCAACAATAATATCAAGGTGGTTGTTTAGAATCTAGATTATCAAGATACTAACAAAATGCAATAATTTGGAGCTTCAATTTGACACTGGCCATCAAGTTTTAATGACAAGCGTGTAGGGTAGTGACAATTGCATAATCAAGAGGACGTATAAGTATATACATAGTAGCATATAGACATTGTGGAACATGGAGCAGAATGGTTCCTATCAGAAAGATAAAAATCAGCTTTTAATACTGAAAAAATGAACTATACCAATATTTTATATCAAAATGAACGATTTTTTTGGTTATATTTAAATTTCCTATATATTCTATAGGCTTAATGCTTTGTTAATTGGTGAAACTCACTACTTAAATGCATGCCCTACACTTGTTTGAGAACTTCATTCCATTTAGCATTGTCATTTACATGGAGGTTTAGAAACCTTGCAAGGAGTACAATAGAAGTACATGAATGCTTTAGACATATATAGTGTAGCATTCCATGCATGTTAAATAGGTATTAGGCAAACTAATACATGCCTTGAGAGAAGTCATGCCCTAGTCTTGTGGGGTTATCTTAATCCCTCCTAGAGTAGACCTCATATATTTTCTCTTTAACGATCCAAATATATTTCAGCAGCAACTATCCCATTGAAAGGGAATGTTCCTCGTGCTTTGATTTTCCATTGAAATTTGTACCTATAATCTCTCAAATTCTCAACTCAAAGTCCATCAATTTTTTTAACTCCATCATCCACTTATACGCAAAATTAAGGAAAATTTACTTAAATTATAATAGCTAAAATCGTGGCTCAAATAGTTGTTCTTTTCTTTTGTACTAGCAGGTCTTTATCATCTAATAGAAGAATATTTAACACTCCCTTTACTCTTTTACAAATCTGCTAAAATAGTTATCAATGAGAACATTTCAATATCATTTATAGTCTTTTTTAGATTTAAGATTTTGTTTCAAAAGCATTTTCTATTATTCTATCTTGAGCTATTTGATTCAAAACCTATTAAGTTCAACTTTGCAATTGCTTTTTTTGCCATATAATTTCTCTTTCACACTCTTCAAATAGTTCTCTTTGACATTGTTCTAGAAATTGCAAATACTGTTAAATCACAAATATGAACCAGTTGATTCCCGTTTTGTAATTTATTATGTCTGCTTAGCAAAGGAAAACTGTCATTTTAATGACTCTCTTGAGCTTGAGGATTTTGGGATCCTTGAGGCCAACTTGAGTCATCATGAGGTTGAATGACCAGGAGCTTCATCATTAGGACTTGTAGCCCTCTAGCATATTCTATTTGTATAGTAGCAAGAGTCATTGCCTACATTTGTTTTTGGAACTTTGTACTTAGTTTATAGGTTGATTTTGTACAAACTATATTGTAATTGAAATTTTATAACTGCAACCATCTAGTTATTATTTATGCACTCTGAAGTATGCTTTGTGCAATGCAATATTATCGGCACTATGAATATAAACAACGAAATCCTATTTTCTACAATTCATGGGTTAAACCCATCTAGTTATTATTTATGCACTATGAAGTGTGCTTTGTGCAATGCAATATAATCAGCATAGTTTGCAAACTTTGCGAACTCGCCGCGGACTCAGGAGTCTGTGGCCTAGCCGAGTCGACTCGCCACGGACTCAGGAGTCGAGTCCAGGAAAGTCCTGGGTAGGGACTCCCAAGTCTGAGCTCAGGACTCGGCTGAGTCCTGAGCTCGGACTCGGGAGTACCGACCCAAGACTCTCTTGCGCAGCTGAGTCTTAAAATGGGTTAAAAACCCATGTTTCTTTTTAATTTTTTTTTCATTTTAACACTCTCAACTGTGAAAAACAGGTCTGCAAATTGATTTGGGGTTGATTGAAGCAAGGAAAACGAACTAAAAAGATTAAAATAGAGCCAGGTATGTGATCTAACAATTCTTTTTTTTTGTTTTCTTGCATTCAAAATCAAAAAAATCAAGAAAAATAAAGGGAAATGTTGCCAATTTTTTTTCTATTTTCCTTAATAGCCTAATTCTTATTGTTTCTAGCTTGGTTTTGCATTCTTTTTCTTTTGCAAATGTTTGAAACTTTGAATCACATTTATTTGCTGATTTTTTAGCAAACCCTAGCTGATTTTTTTTTCCATGTTGAACTTGAAGCAGCAAT